>CAJUYH010001234.1:0-51080 GCA_910591685.1 Galerucella tenella | reverse complement strand
TGCAGACCTGTTTCTCCTAGTTCAACATATTTCAGCATCTGTCATTCATACTATTCTAGTGTTTTCCTCTCATTATTATACTCACAACAAAAATATGGCTGTGGCATTTTATTGTATCTAGTGATTATTGCCATCGATATATAACTTTTTGTACTATGTATGGTGATGACTGTATTGTAGCCACCCGTTTCTGATCTCCAGAGAGATATGTTTGCAGTGAAGCACAGTCGTGTTCACAGCTGACACCAGTAATATTTGTTCCTTTTTTTATCATTTGCCGTATTTCTTTCAACATTTCGAACTCGCAGCATTGCCAGACATCGTTCACCTGCTCCAGGGAATTTATTGTATACCTGGCCTGATTATACGCACAAAATAGTCACTACGGTGATAAAAATTACTTTTTCAACTATAATATTAGTTTCGTATATAACCGTCATTGGTATTCAATCAAAGGTATATATAAATATGAGTATTTCTCCGAATGGATTATTCTGTCAAGTATAAACGCTGTCATATTTAATCACACAAAAATAAGTATACTGTTTAATTACATAAATAGTCAAGATATTAGAGAAATTCTCTCACATCTCACCATTTTTTATAGACCTTTAATAACCACTTACTGCATATCTACCTTACTACTCGTGGTTTCTTTTTTTGCAAACCCTTCGTATATATAGATATATATTACGATGTTCTTTTACTCGTGTAGATTCTAAACCGTATTACAAACAACTTGAGATTTTGTATTGAATATGCATCAGGTGTTCAAAGGACACTTGCATTTCTAAGAAAAATCATTAGTTGTTTTCATGATGCTCGTTGCGACGATTCCTTCAACTTGAAAGATACCACCTGAGTGTATATAAACAGAATCAACATTACGACTTATTTCATATGTGAGCAGTTGCATCATTGATTTATAATCTGTACATTTGACAATTCATGTTGAACGAAGTGATCAATGATAGAGAATACCGAAGGTTGTACTTAGAAATTTACTATCTTATAATTCTATTCAAGTGACTCTTGTAATTTGACTACCTTGAAATAACATAGTTGCTATATAATCTAATGAAGGAAATATGAAAAAAGTTTGGTATTTAATCGTAAATATTTATGTATAACACAGTAAAAATAATTATACTAGTACATGCAATGTTGCGAATTATCATTTTTCCAATAACTTATAAAATAAAATGTGTTGCAAAATTGGTGTTTTCATGTTTCTTTATTTTCTACGCTATGTGAAATACCATAACCTAACTCAATTCTATTTAATATTGATAAATAATGAAATTAAGTTTAAAGTATCTCATTATATGTATTGAAGATTGGGATGTGTAAAGTTCTGGGGCAGTTTACCCTTCTCCACATCCTGGGTAACGGTCTGCAAAGGCGTTACCCGAACGATAATTATTCTCTTGCCACAAAGCGTAACTGTAGATCCGTTCATTGAAAACCATGCTTCTAATATACAGATACACGCACACACACACACACATTCATGCACGTACGCAGGTATATGTTTATTGAAATAACTTTGATTTCAGGGACGTAATTTAACACGTAACAGTGACTTTGGGGAGTTTCTGAGTCGCCGAGACCGTCCCCGAAACTTTCTCTCATCAATTGTCGTTTCGGTTCTCTTATAATTAAAATGTAATGATGCGCTTGTAACTTATCGTCGCTCTTACTGCAATACGTCGTATGTCAAAAAATACTGAATTCCGGATTAAGTCAGCATTCAAATCAAAATAGCCATATCTTGTCTATTGCAGAAAGTCGTATGTCAAAATCTAGTGGATAAGTTCGCATGCGCTATATGTAAATGTTTCTCATGTCATTGTCTGCCTCGTTTTGGTTTCTGATTTTTCCATGTCTTGAAAAGTTAATATTTTGGACATATGACATTTTGCAGTAATAACGATGTTATATAACGCATTCGATTTTATTTAAATTTCATACCTAATCAAATTCCAATTTATTATGTTATCTTATGCATGTAAAATTCTGTACATTTCATGATCGATGGCTTGTCATCAGCACTCAAAGTTATCGTCATGGAAAACATATGCACATATTTGTATTATATATACTGTAATTAATTTGACCAATTGCCTAAACTCATATTTTAATATTGTACTAATAATATGTGATGAAAGCTCGAGTCAATTTGGCGTCTATTAGTCTCGTCGATTCTCTGTCGTAAATACGGGCTGCCGAGTGAGGAAATTATTTTAAACTCAAGTCGGCAGATAAGACGAATCTTTTTCTCATGCTTATATTCACGACGCTAAATCGTATATATGGCGACGATAGTGACGTGCCCGCGTGCCCGCACGTCGAGACTCATAATTTATTGGCACACAAACGAGACAACACGATGCCTCACTCTCATTGCTTGACCCCGACCCCGCACAAGAACTAAAACCTTTTATTCTTGACGTTGAGTACATTTTTTTTCTGGTTCAGAAAAAGATGAACAAATCTTGCTTTGTATATTTCTGCCGTTGAAAAAGGAAACTAAATTATGAGAATTTTTTTTTTTTCCAATATACTTATGATTGTACGAATAATAGTGGCTGATGCAGAAAAGAGAATTGCCACGACAAAATTGTGGGCGCACGCAGCGATTGATAACCTACAACATGACCCGAAGTTGTCTTATCATTGAAATTTCATTTCTTTCTTTCTTAGACAAATCTTTTTGTGCTGATAAACTAATTTTAAGCTTTACATTGAATCGTCTGAACCAACTATAGGGAAATCGCAAATTTTATATGAGTGAGGAAGGGCGTAAGAATATTCGAGGTGTTGTGCGCCGATATTTTTTTGCAGTTAACAATTTGTTTTACTCATTTGCAATGAAACTTCCTTACATATTAAAATTTAAACTAAGCTTCCATTTACATGAAATGAGAGGAAAGTTTACGTAGTGAAAGACAAACGTGAAATTTTCAAAGAAAAAAAAAATAGTTTATAGATAATACATTTACCATGAATTGACATGAATGCTTGAGAGATATGTTGTAAATGTATATATTAGCAATGTCACTTGTCTTCTTCGTGTACAATGGCATAAAGTGAAAAAATAAAATAAATAAATTAATATGATAAAATAACGGTGGCGAGGTTTTCACAGCAATTCCATGTCGCAAATGAAAAACGGAAGTCCATCTCACAATATACTACGTGTGGACCTCCCCATGGTCTGTGCCTTCTTCGTCTCCCCGAACGACATTTCGGACTGCATTCTTTTCTCTGTGGTGGGTTCCGCGTCTCGCTGGCGCTTCTCGTTATTTACTTCACGTTTGTGAAAAATTAAAAAAGGCCTGGAGTGCCCGTTCTGTCTTATATGCGCTTGTATGCGCGCGCATACACATGTTTCACTGGTGAAAGTCAACGGAGTGCACTGTTCTCACGTATAATTGTGAAATAAGAAAGAAAAAAATCATGTGATTTTATGGTACGTGGTGATCAATCAATAAATCTCATATAGTCATATACATTGCCGTTTGTTGAATCCATTTTTATAAAAGAGCATTTGCGCATAAAGAGCGATTGTCTTGAGTTCAAGAACTTGCATTGATAGTGAATCAAAAAGTAGCTGGATACTCGCGAAAAACTGTTTATGATGGCAGTGCGGCTATAATGTTAGTTCTTTGGTTGCAGACGTGCCGCATAGGTAAAGCTGCAGTAAATACCGGTATCTACTGTCGTAAAGTCCGGCATTGGTTTTCCAACCATGCCAGAGACCATGATGGTGAATACCATAGGGAGGACAAGCGGTAGAACCAACAGAGAGAAATGTTAAAATTTATGTCGCGGTGTGCCGAGAAGAGAAAGAGAGAAATAGTGTACGCTGACAGTTGAAACACACGGCGGTGGCTGGGATTGGCGGACCGCAGAGGCGCCTTATAGGGTGAGCGCGCATGCGCTGGGCCTTGCGACATCCATCAGCGTCTACTGGTGTGCCGCTGTCACACGGCGTAACCCGCCGTCACTTTGCCTCGCCTTGCTTCACCATTCTTCCTTTTCCCATGCACACTCTCTTGGCTCATCACATTTCTCTCAATTCTCATGCACATCCGCATACTCTCTCTATCTCTCATCCTCTTTCCCTCACCAACTCTTTCTTTCGGTAACTATATGTATAACGGATAGCTTCAATCTATAATTGTTTTTATTATTCTATGCACCAATAGTGGATAAAGCATTATTCTATAATAATGCTTCGGCGCTGTTATTCAATGCGATAAATTCGATGAGTTTGATGCATTCGATAAAATGAAAGCGGGATTGAATGTAATGTATGGTGGTTGATTTGTTTCAGCAGCCGCCAAGCTCACAGGAGCGGGGCAGCGGTTTGGCTTTGGGCTGTCAAGGTGGGCCAGGAGGGAGCGCGGGGGGGCCTGGTGTAGTGGATCAGGCGAGGGACTTGAGCCCGTGCCTCCCTGCATCAATGGGTGATGCTGCAAGACCGACTACATTGCCTTGCAGCCCCCCTGCGGCCCATCATCACGGGTCACATCACGCACCGCTTCATCAGACTCATTGTAGCACTAACAATAATTGTTACGAGAATACGACCACCCCGTACGATTGTAGGGACTACGGGTCGCCTGGAAGTATGTGTTAAATTTTTACTATTTCATGCTGACCTAAAAATTTATAAGGTTCTATTGATTCATCAGGTGGTGCGGAATTTAAAAATAACAGCTATGAGAATCCAAGCGATTTGAGTATGCCGCCACAGACTGTACATCATCATCATCATCATCATCACCATCATCAACAACAGCACAATCATCAGTCACAGGTTCAACAGCACCACCAGTCGCAGGAGCATCATCAACATATCCAACATCAGCATTCACAAATTAATCAACGATCCAATTCTCAGGACGTGCATACGATACCCAAGTTAGAGCCACCACCAACACCACCCGCCCAGTTGGAAGACGTTCCTGGGGTTATTTGTGCTGGATGCGGCCTGAGAATAGCAGACAGGTTTTATCTCCAGGCGGTCGATAGAAGATGGCATGCCGCGTGCTTACAGTGCTCTCACTGTCGCCAGGGGCTCGACGGCGAGGTCACCTGCTTCAGTAGGGACGGAAATATATACTGCAAAAGGGACTACTACAAGTGAGTTTCTTGGTATTCTTATAAAGCTTTCGCTCACCGCTCAACCGCTTCACCATGATTCATCGCAGTTAAATGAGCCATTTATAGAGCGTTGCATTGCGTTCCGTTGTATTGCGTTGCATTTCGTTGCATTGTGTTTCATATTCAAGTCTAGTTAACACCAAACGTTCAATAAGTATAAAAAAAAATTCAATTTGGCTTATAAACGAATGCATAAAAGAGGAGGAAGGGGTGTATGTATATGCGTATGTGTGTGTGCGTGTGTGTGAGTGCGAAGGAAAAAAAGAAAAAGCGCGATGCACACAATGAGGTGACATAGAGGTATCATCTATACGTGATGAAATGTAGATCGGCGGTGATTTACTTATCAAGAATCGACGCTTCGCCGGAGGTAAATGGCTGAGTCGTGACCATTAGTCCGTGGGCTGAGAGTTGTGTTATATATATACAAGTACAGTGCACTCCTCCTCTTCGGGGTCCCATGCTATGCATTCTAACCTGACTCTCTCATCTGTTCACTGTGTGCGGTACAACCACCCTTTCACCACTTTTACTAGGAAATTGAATGCATTTTACATTACATACCCCCCGATGAATATGTGAAATCGAGACATAATTGCGCTTAGTATTAATATTATATTCTCCAATTTTACAATTTCATTTTGTGTAGTATCGCTCTATCACACACTTTTCCAAGTCACGGATGGTTTACGCAAAATAAAAAATAAAATTTCGCCAAGTGAGAACGGCGGAGAGTGTTGTACAGAGAGAGAGTGAGTGAGAGTGAGAGTTAAAATTATATTGGTATAAATATGTTTAACTTTTATGTGTAAATGTATACTGGATAGATTGAGAGAATAGATAAAAATCCGGTCGTTGTGGCGGTAATGAAGACGCGTCACAAGAGGGAATAAGAATGAATATGAGATAGAAGAGATGGTGCAGTAGGATAAAAGTGGATGAGACCGCTCAATGCTGATAGTCCAAGTGACATCTTCAATATGCGGGTTTAGGCGCACGCGCTCACTTATTCGACGGTGTACTCGTATGCTCGATGGATTTGACACGCCATCTATGAGCTATCACCCAACAACAATATTATTTTCGCCTATATTATACATGAGCAACGACTTTAGACATCCCGTCACGACACGCTTTTAGACGTATAAGTCTTATCTCTAACCCTCGCATGCACGATCTTACAGACACAGTGGTAAAATTGTCTTGGGTGTTATTAGAAGACATTGCGTGCTACGAGGACACAATAATGTCCCTTGTCCTCAATTTTTAGGAGAACGACAGCACACAGTAGTGATGGCTTCATTTTTATTTAACTTTTTCGCATTACGAAGAAATGGGTTCGTCGAAATATTCTTTGTTGTTTATTTTTCCCTAGTGTGTAAATGTGTATATATAGTCTTATTGATATCAAATGAAATTAGTCCAATTGACGTGAGTGAGTGTCGATAATATATCTATGTAAGACTGTCATATACGACTCGTATATCTATCTTCAGTGGTCATTGTGCGTGATGTGTTAGGCCGCCTGGTTGGTTTTGTCGTAAAAGTTGCTTGCGCGTCAAGATCGTTATTGTATACGTATATAGTACTATCATACTGAGACCTATCACAACTTCCTGAATTAATTTCTCATGATGCCATCTTTATGCCTGTGCATATGTGATGTCGCGGTAATAGCCGAACATGCGGAGCGTGAACGAGACAGATGTATATCGTACGATACAAGTTTATTCTTCTAGATAATGTTACATATACTGGGAAAAATAATATGATTGGATCTCATATTTTCCTGTGCTCATATCTATATTTTCTCAGTATAAAGTTAGTTATACATAGCTGTTGTATTTTATTCATTTACATTTCACATTAGTGAATTCACTAAAAGTGAATTGTGAAATGCAGCATCAGTGGTTGCAACTTTGTCTAGTCGACTTTTTATTTCGTCATATAGATCATACGGCTTTTACGACTACTTTTTGTTTGTTTGTTTATTTGTCTGTTCGTTTGTTCAATTGTACAAGATACGCTGTTAACGAGCTCATACCACTTGGAACGTGCAATGAATTATTTGACATTTCTGATTCAGGAAGTAAAACATATATGCGATAGAATTAATGGTTTGGAATGAGTTGCCTTGTCCGATGAATTTAATCTGAAACCTGGAACGTTTTCTACGCGTATCCAACCGGTTTAAGGACAGATCGGAATGCATCGCGATCTCGTATAAAGGATATCGACTCTTCATATTATATGTATACTCATGAGTAAAATGCGAAGTGTGAAATATATATGTGCATATACATAATATAATGTTGAAGATTCGGATTAGGGTATTGATTCATAGATCAACACTTATATGGTAATCTCATGTATAAACCATCAGCGCCATCAACATAACCACAAAATCACTCTTGACAATAGCAATTGAATGATATCATGTTTCTAAAGTTTCCTTCGTTTTACTATATTCATTGTGTTAATAGATACCTACTGAGAGTGATAATGATCATATAAGTGTAGTGATAGGACACTGTTCTTATTTATAACATGGCAAAGAATGGCATGATGCGACATTCAATCGTATTCCCTGGACAAATTGATAGTAACTCTTCCAGTCGACTTGCTCGTGAGTGCATAATAAATTAATTAGGAGTGTAGAGTGGTTTTTATGGGGGGCTGGGGGCTGGCTCAGTCAAAGAACCTGACGGTCACTTTCTTGCCAACTCGTTCAATCGTCTCCTCAACGTCATCAAACTCTCACGTTGTGAATTTTATTTATGCCGACATATCATTTCAATTGAATTTGAGATGTACAGTGAATGGTTCTGATATTTGCAGTTGATTACACAACTTGAGATATCCTAGAAAAATAAGAGTGCCGCAAGTGGTAAATCTGCTCATCTCCTTCATGAACAGCCAATATAGTATGTTCACGTCACGAAAAGTAAACGTAGAACGGTTATCAGGCAATAACATTTGAAGTAAGTCGTTCTTTCAATCTCTTATGGCGATCGTAGTCATTAAGCCCGGTTGGTACATATTAAAATCATACGCATTCAATGTGAATTATTTTAACTTATATTTTATTTTCTCCTTTTTCACACATTAAATAGTAGCAGTGTGACACATGAAGATGTATAGTTTTAAATGTCGTCGCCTCTCGCCATTTGTATAAGTTATCGATATAATCAGCCAAGTTCACTTTGATCTGAAGATAATTCCGACATCTATTTATGTAGGTACTAATCGATAGGTTTTGCGAAAGCGAATTCAATCACATGAACAATCATGTGGTGAGTAACTATAAATATTTGAATCGAAAAATATCTTATTTCTTGTACATTTTATATCTAAATGAAGTTATATCCTATATTAAGATCAAACATGAACATTCCATCGCTTTCTAGTAGGATATGTATAAGGACATCAATTCGGAGTAAACCCCAATCGTATGCATCATCAATACCATTAATCCAATTGCAATTATTTATCCGTGTATATGTCGTTGTGAATACGTAATATGAATCGGTTTTTCTCTTTATATATAATGCCAGACAGTTTTTATTCTTACTCATAGTTTAATTATAATTATCAATGTCTAAAGATATTTATAGTTTCATTGAATTACTATAGTAAATATATCTATGTATATATTTATATAAAATTGAGCGTTAACATATTGCCGTGACATCGGAAACAACTTATAATTACTAACTTTCAAATGAACTTATGGAAGCGCGTCGTGAATTGGGCGCAGAATTTCTTGGAGTGCCGGCTGCAGGGTGTCAGTGGTCACGCATTAGAAATATGGTATGTTTATTGTACTACAATATACTTACTTGGAAGCATTCACATAACCAAGTGGTATTATTCTCACTTCTACACCTATTTAGTTTATGTATGTACACAACTAAATTTATCTATTGTTCGTCCGAACAACCCACTATACGGATAAGAACGCATTGTTTCTGCACGATGACTGAACTCAATTTCCGCGGTCAATCTATCATCAGCAACTAATCCGAGCTCATCTTCTTGGCGACGTCGGAGAATAAATGAAGTATCTGGGGTGTTGTGTTATTATCATGATGAAAACATCCAAAAATAATTTTCAAGAGTTTGTCATTAATAATCCCTATTTATACCGATTAAATATATGTTGAAAAATATGTAAGGACAAAGTATCTCATGTTATCATACGTACCTGTATGTAGTAATATTTTTATTTATTTTCTTCATTTCATCCACATCGATGAATGAATAAATATTTTAATGTTCTTTTGGAAATCGCTTATAATTTAACGCTAATGATATCGGTGACACACACACATATATATATATATATATATGTCGGTATTATTAAATCCAATATATGATGTAGAAAAGATGTTTTTCGAAAAAATTTTTCGATATGTATAAACAATTTGTTTATACCTGTATCGTTTTGAAAATAAATGGGTAGTTTATGAAATACTTTAGAATCCTTTGGAGATATCTCTCTGCATGGCATCCCGTTGGGATTTTTTTTTACAAAAGTACCCAAGGTCATAAATATGACAGAGTCACGACCCCGCCGCCAGAGACGCGATGTTCAAGGGTAACATAATACCACTGCAGCACCTTGACAGTCTGACACTGAGGACATGCATCATCGGTAGCTAGTGTGGTGTCACCATATATATATATTTCTCTTGGGTCGCTTCTAACATGGTAGTCCATATGCTACCATAACCTCTTGTAGTAATTTCAAAGGACTTGTCGCTTGTCGTACTGCACAGTGGGTCCAATTGTTTGTCACTATATTATTTTATACTATATATATATATATATATGTTGCTAACAGAAGGAATGAGGATCGCTGTCCGTTATTAATATTTACCCAGTTGCGATCGTATAGATAGGACATATATATGGGAATTCAACGGCATCGCGATGTAGTAGATCTCGTGATACAAGTCGTTGAACGCGGTTGTAATCTGCATGATCAATTCATGCATGCATGGATACTCACCACATTGATACAAACTATCTACAAATATTATATACCTATAGTGAGATATATTCGATACTAAACTGCAATCTTATATCAATATACATCGATATGTATCATATGATATTATATTTTATCATGTAGATATAAACAGAAATAGTGTTAGTATTATTGGAGTGGAGGAATTGTATTGAAGCGCTCGTAAAGAACCGGCATAATGTAGGTAAGTTTATTGCTTTAAAGGTTTATTGATCTATATACTAATGAAATAGGGGCTTTCCGCGAAATGGTCCAAGGAATAAAATGATCCTTGTACGATTTTTTATGAGTTTGTGGATATGCGACTGATTGTTGCTAGACAATTTGATATAGCGCCGCGGGGGTGCGAGAGATAAATGCACAATCTCCTCACTGTCAAGGATTGTCAAGGTCATGTTTCGTTCGTGTGAAGAGTGCGGATCGCGCGAAATGCACCAATGTCACCACATAAACCATTCTGCATAAAAGTATCGGGTTACCTTGGTTATATGTTGGGGTGAAAGTCAAAACATTAAAAAAATTATATTTGTTGGTATTTCTCTTGAATACATACGTGTGTATATATAGATTTACGTCGCAACTTAAGTTTATACTCAATATCATAAAAGCCGCACGTGTATAACACGGCAAACAAGTGGAGGATGATTAAAAACAAAATAAAATATGATGTTGCATTCAGCTGTTGAATATTGTTCAAAAAGGTATATGAACACCACGGCATAGGATTAAAGGCTTTGCATGGAGAACATAAGAGAAGAAATCATATGAAGTCGTATATACGTGATACAGATACCAAATGCACTTTATATGATGTCGTGTTGCCGTCGCATTAGTCAGTCGGGGATGTCCGAACACCGAGACACCCGTTGCTGATGGTGCTATTCGCGTATGCGACATATTTATATACATATATACATTGGTATATATACATAGATGCACCATTACCATATGCACGACTCGTTCATCTTACTTCCTTTCAGATGACGTATTCGAGGTCCCCTTTTGCAGCACAGACCCACCTTGTAAATTATTATCCAGCTGATAAAGACATCGGCAATGAAAAATGTCCTGGTGCAAAAGAAAATATACTGTTGGCAAATGTAATTATAAAGTTGTTGATAAAACAACAATGATGCGAGAACGACGGATTTGTTATTAAAACTTTTCAAATTTTTTATAGAAGTAATCAATATTTACAGATATTTTATTTCATAAAAAATGCACCGAATTGTTATGAAACATATAATATGTCATAGAGAATAATGTATAAAAATCGAATAATACTTACTGATATAATGTGTAATTTAAACAGACAGTATATTTAGTTCAGCGTTTCTCAAAGTCACTGCTCTCCTTCTCTCTGACACTCTCTCTCCTTTTCTTTGTAACAATGAAGGGCATTGAAATACCGAAGGTATTTAGCTAAAATTTACAGATGACAAGCATTTCAACAGAAAATATAAACTATATATATATATATTGGAAAATATATGTCTGCACCGTAAAGAATACATCAACAATGTCAAATATATATGTAATAGTATAAAGGCTACTGAATTCATTGCCTATGTGAAGAATTTAGGGCTACACCCCACCCTACTCACGGTGTAACCCATCACGTGTTGTATATGAACTCCACATGAAAGATTATATATATATATATATATATATATATTTAAAGTGTGCGAACGCCCTGCAAGTGGTCTAATGGATATATACGTGTATATACGACACAACTATTATAAAAGGTTTCCGATTCTTTGTAAAGATTTTTGTGTGTTATGTTGGTAGTAGTTTAAGGCCAGAATTGCCGAGGTTAGGGCGTGAGTCCAAAGTTGTATAATAATGTAACGCATATGGCGATAGTTGTAAAACTCTGCGGGTTGTCTCGGCGGGGCAACCGCATCCGCAACGAAACATTTCAATGACGTTATTCCCGGGTCTCATTCATTACTACTTTGGCTCAGTGGAGGTAGCACGACAGTGTAAGAGGAATAATGAGAGAGACAGCAATAACAGTTAGTGTATATTATAAATATATATTATGTTTAGGTACAAAACATATAAGGAAGTTTTCTTCTTAATAGTTTATGCTAAAGATTGAAGAGCAACTGGACTGAACGATTATGCAATGCAACGTCGAATCCGATTAGGAAGAAAATATGCTTGTAACCACGAACCCCTGGGTGGAGGGTAACGGCCCCATATTGACAGGATCAGCCAATGACAATGGATGTGCTCTCGCTGCCGAGTCAAGAGACCCCTCGAAAGGATTTGGCGTTGTTAATCCCCTGTATATTTGGTTTTGTTGTTTATGCTCAACTTGTTACTGAACTCTGTCCACCATCGACAGATGCATTTTATTCATCGTTTATTTTTAAATTAAACATATTCATATATATCTAATTATTTGATTCGATTAATATCTGAATTAAAGGCGATTCGATTATGGGACGCGTTGACAAAATAAAAATATAAATGAATGAATGAGACGCGCATGAACAGATAGAGTGAGTGTGGTTGATAACTGGCCCCTGATGTCCACTTTATGCATGTGTTTATATAAATATATTCATAGATATATATATATATATATATATATACATTTATATAGGCTTGGCTACATCTCTATCTATAGTTTACCTCGGCAGTACAACGCTGGCTGCAATATATTTGGTGTCAGAGATGTTAGTCGAAAGGTAGGTAGCTACGGAGACGATATCTGGTTAGATACAGATGGTCTGAGGATTGGCCAACCGTTCTTATAATGGATACTATGTAGTGGTTGCCGCTAATGCAGTAGCGATGTCCAGCAGTCAACGTGTATCAGTATTTCTCCCCTTCGACTTTTTATGCTTCAATACTGTCTCTCGATATCAGCCGCGTATATGCGTATATCGATTCTGCTTTCAGTGACTTTTCTTTTATTTTTATTTTTAATTTTCTCTCTTCTTCAATTCTCCCACTGTATATTGCAACGTCTCAGTAAATGCCGTATGCATGCATATACATATAATATAATGTGTGCGTTATCCGTTGAATCCATTCTTATCTCGTCACCGCCTGCGCAAACTACAATCTTCCAATGTTGAATATATAGCGTGACAAAGCAAACGAAATAAACACATACTCATATATATATGTATATAGTATTATATAAGTGTTTGTGTTTTCAGAATGTTTGGAAGCATGAAACGATGTGCGAGATGTCAAGCAGCAATTCTGGCGTCGGAATTGGTGATGAGAGCACGTGAACTCGTATTCCATGTTAGATGCTTTTCCTGCGCCGCTTGTGCTGTGCCTCTGACCAAAGGTGATCATTTTGGAATGAGGGACGGCGCAGTTTTGTGTCGTATTCATTATGAAATGGGTGCTGAACTTCATCCATCTCAAAGTCCACCAGTACCAGTTTATCCACCTGGTCCTCATTATTCTGGTCAACCATTTCCATCACCTGAATTTCTTCACCATCAGTCCCACCATGTCCCACCACGTCCACATCACATAATGCATCCGCAGCATCCACATCAACTCAGCCACACGAGCCCTGTGTCACTTCAGCCATCAACCCCTTCTGGACCCGAAGTAGGATCACCACCAAAAGTTCCGTACTTCAATGGTGCCGCCCAAGCTGTTGGTGCGGCTGCTGGTGTTCCGGCGCCTAGGCAAAAGGGACGGCCCAGAAAGAGGAAACCTAAGGATTTGGAAGCGATGACAGCAAGTCTCGGTGAGTTATTCATTTAATTTTAGTTTTTTTTTTCTCTTAATCTTTTTTTTTTTTACCACCTTTTAACTTATTTGCATTGGAATACATTTACGGATGGATTTATTCCTGATTAGGTCTCGCACTAAAATAACCGTTCACTCCTGTGTTCTCAATGAAAGACTAAATCAGTATATTTACTCGCGTCATCACTGTGCGCCAGTCAGCAATGTGCAGCTTTGAGACAAACCCATGTCGCATATCATATGCAAAGTGATATCTAGAAATATACATATACGTGCAAACTATAGAACGGTTAGGGTGACAAAAGACTGTACAAGGGTTTTTAGTTCATTATCGAAACTTTATATCACAACTTCTTTTTTACATTTTTAAAAAATTTCCATTCCTTATAAACATTGCTCAAGTTCCAATGCATTGTAACTCATGCATTCAGCTATTCCGATTGTTTTTCTTGTGATTGAAGGTACCTACTTTTTGTTCTGAATATTTTTTGTCATTTTCGATTGGTTTTGAGATTACGTTGGTAGAAACGAATGATTTTGTGGTCGTTTAACTGCAATTGAAAATATAAACCATCAAGTGTTGAAATGAAATATACAGTACGCAGTTTAACGTATCATTCAATACATACTGATAAATATAAAAGTAATAAACGATATATGCAATTTACCCACAAGTCACTCCTGATTAATTGTTTTACTACTTATAGAATAATTAAATGTCTTCGATAAATGCATATTTACTGTATAAAATAAACGCTTGCGAGATCTCGACGGATGGTGCACTTAGTTGGCAAGATGAAGTCAGTTATATATCTTACACATACAATTGAACTAGAATATTGAAAATATTATTGTTTTAGTTTGACTAAAGTTCGATCAATTCAGTATATATGTTTGTCAATTTCAATCATGATATAACTCAAACATGATTGTATATATTTTATGAAAATGTTAAATAATCGGCAGTAAATTTTTTTGAATGTGACCTTGGCTGAAAATACTAATAAACAGAAATAACCAATGAAACTTGTAGAAAAAAAATGACTGTGAAAACTTTCAATTATCACCGAATAGTCTTTTCAGCGTCAAAAACTATTGGCGCTGCTGGGAATTGTTTGTGATTGCAATGAGATTGTTTTTGTTCGGTGCAAGATGAAATAACTAGAAACGACGATGAGAAACACTTTGAACGTGTTGCATGACCCAATATTTAAACGCGAATACAAACGTAGTATAGCATACATTTGAAAATGATGCCACTTATACGGCGGATGCTTCAAGGTCGAAGTGCTCGCTCCGAATTCGACGGCGACGACGGCTTCTTTCTTCTTCTTTTTTATTCACTGTCTCACTCATATATCTGCGTCTTTGAGGCCTATATGGGTCGCACTCAGTGATTTACGCAAAGCGTAGGCGTTCGACGTTTGCCACCGAACCCTGATAAAATTTGTCCGGTCAACATAAATTCACGAGTACGATCTTCAGCCACATTTATTTATTTTTATTTTTTTTTTCCTCTCATTCTTTCATTTTGCTCATTCCCACTTTATCGCGCTCACGCTTATAATAGTGTGGGTAGAATGCGCGTGAACAACTCGAAAATTCACAACTTCAAACCTGTTCTAACTCCAATGGACCGTGGGAAAACAATGACTTTCCTATAATACAAACACTCTATTACAACAATTTTTAATTGTGTAACATTTCGCTTTCGAATAAATTAATTTCAATATTATTCACGTGCGTTGAATGATAATCATCATTTGTGCCCTATTCGTCCAATATACAAATAAATTTGTATAATAGGTTACACTAAAATACGTACAATATATATATATATATATATATATATATATATTTATGTATGTGGGAAACGGCATTTCGATATATATTATATACCAATAATTGATGAATTATTATTATCATCATCACCAATTATGGACCGCACTCGCGAACAGTTTATTGATTCACGATTACAAATAGCAGAATGTATTATGATGAATGATGATATAAATCATTAAATAAACTATTCTTATTATATTGAACTAAATGTTTATTTCGATTTGTAAAAAAAAAATAATTACTAGTATAATTTTCGATTGACCACACCTTCTCATTAATTTATATCACTTATATCATCCAATAATTCGATCTATTTCATTGAAATTATCATTAGTATATATATAGTTATATAGGAAGTATAATAGTCGGCCGTCGGAAGAGAGTATTTGTACATATACATATGCAGTACTGGCGTCACGACAAAACGAAACAAACATTTTATGGGAAGAAAAAGAGAATATAGGAGTATAGAGAGAGATAGCTGAATAGGAAGTACATAAGAAGTGCATACTGAAGAACTATAGCCGAGACTCTAGCGTTGTTTGATGCGTATCACAGCTCATTAGCTTCGCCACTGCAAATGAGAGAGGGGTGATAGCGAAAGAGTATATGCGCACAAGTTGGATATACACGACCAATTACAACTCTATGCATTGAATAGTTTGTAACCATGTGATTTATCGAAGAGAAAAAAGTATTAACATTTCATTCATTCGATCCAATATGTGTAGGTATATACATTTTATTATACATGTACAATACTAAATTTGTCCTAAATCCACCGTGATCTAGAATCAATTGCACAGTATGTGTACCATAATATATTTGATAATAATTCATTTGTATACAAATTGGTTTCAGATTTAAATTCGGAATATATTGATATGCCGTTTGGACGAGGTGGACCTGGTACTCCTGGAATGCCTGGCTCCAATAGCAGAACAAAGCGAATGCGAACGAGCTTTAAACATCATCAGTTGAGGACGATGAAGAGTTATTTTGCCATTAATCACAATCCTGATGCGAAGGATCTCAAGCAACTTTCCCAGAAGACCGGATTACCAAAGAGGGTACTGCAGGTAAGTCGATTTACTCAAACTTTTATTTTTGTATGTTTATATGTGTATATACATACACACGCGTTGGCGACCAATCAAACATGAATTCAAGCACCATAAGCATTCTAAATCAGTCGACTTGACTTTGCAACGCGTCTCGGCAATTACTCCAGGAAAATTATGGTCTCTCATTCAGTGACTATATGGGTGAGGCAAAAACTATCCCAAACTTCTCACTGCCAATGATGAGAGTCGCCGATGTAGAACGCGAACACGAATCGGCCCCGCATCGTTGGTATTTCTTTCTTCTCTTCTCTTTATTTTATTTCTTCCGTTTTTTACATTTTTTTTATTTATATATATGGTATCGCCTTCTTCTTCTTCACTTGATTGTTGTTTTTCCTTATTTTTCTTGCTTTCGTTCTTGCTTTCTCTCTTTCTTTCATCCATTTTTTCGTTATTTTTTTTCTTTCTTCTTTTGTCCCATCTTTCGTTTTCTTACGCACAAGACCCCATAAAAATATTCATGCGACTCAACGCCACGCGTATATATATAGGCGTCTTCCAATTAGTGCGTCCCGGTCCACGTGAACGGCTTCGTCTCCGTGATATTTCCGTCGACGCCGTTGCTATCGTTCGTTAGTTGCGTTTCTTCGTCAACCTGGCCCCAAGCGAATGCTTTCCGTTAGACCCAGCTAAATCGTCTCGTTGCCCTTTCTATATGAGCCTCGTTAAAAACGACCCCAATATTTCTCAATATTTCCGTAACTGTTACCACATTTTGTATGAGAAGAGTATAAGAAGAAATTCATGGACGTTGTAACGTATATAAATTACTTTGGCAAACATCTTCACCATGAATATATATATATACATATTTCTAGTCTAGAGAAATTCAGCCCCACGGAAAAGACATCATCGAAACATTTAAATGAAACAAAAATTAACTACATTCATATAATGATATAGCGGTCATTCTTATTTATTTTCTTAAAACATTAATATAAATAGAGTGATGCAAATGTTACGATAAATATTACGTTATTGTTTTTGGCATCAACTATTAATTTCCTATATATTAATGTTTTCCCGTTTTTTTGAAAAATTTTTTGTTGAATGGAAGCTTGTTGTGTAGCGAATATATCCATAAATTGGAAAGGAGAACGTGAAAAAGGAAGACGAGATAAATAAAAAAGAAAAGAGTCAAATGAGATGGTAGAAATGTAGAGAATGACAGGGGGGCGTCGACGTTGGCGGCAACGGCGGATGGCCTATTGTATTTGGTGCAGAGCGAAGTGAAGGGGCTCGAGAGTAGACGCCATCTTGGTTGATATTGATCGCGAGACGTGCGAATATTCTCTTCTCTATATGTATAAGAAACCACCTGCTGTGTTCAGCTTTCCTCCCCTTGTTGGCTTGTTCCTTCGTCCGTGTAACTCTGAGATACTCTTGGGATTATATTGGGGGTGGAGACTTCATCTGCTCTCATGTAAAATGGCGCACTCATCCCCATATATATACTTATATATTTTCATTCGACTTTAGTTTGTATTATTGTCTAGCATTGTTTGATAATCAAGTATATGTATATGTATATACACATTCGTATAATATAGTTGGTCTGTTTTTCGCTGTTCTACACTCAATGAAATCACATATGCCGGAAGTTTGATAGGATGTTATCACTGGCCATGGCATATGTGTTGATGGTTTGAGGCGTTTTTATTTCGTCGTAGGTTGCGTTATTTATTATGGACTAACATATACCATGTAATGCCGTAACAATTTACATTAATTTCATTAGGTAGTATCGAACCGAAAGTATTTGAAACTAGTTTAATTCATCAAGTTTATTAATATTACTGAAATTAACTGTACTATAGTAATATGCTCTTCTTTATGAGTTGAATATTATTTGTATATATATAAAAACGTATGTTAAATAGGAGAAAATTGGATTTGTATTTGCAGGTATGGTTCCAGAACGCACGCGCAAAATGGCGACGAATGGTATTGAAACAAGAAGGCAAATCGGATAAATGTAGCAGCGTGGATGGAAGTTCGATTGGTGACCTTGAACTGTATGGGAACAGCGCGGGTAGTGGCGGACCGCCAATGAGTCCACCGTTCATGTTGGGTGGACCGCATAGTCCTGCATCACTTGCATCGTTGGATTGCGCGTGATTTATGTAATGTCTCGCTGTACGAGTGAAATTATTCACTATCTTGTTGCATACAGCGTCATGAAAAATCTTTAAATTGAAATAATGAAAATTATGTGAGGTAAACATGGATCAAACTGTCCAAAAACTTCCACTCTAAATTCATGATACGCATGTGAATATTTATTGGCGTGTCTTGAAGATGCTGTGAAAACAAAAAAAAATAACTATTGGTACATTACTGGCAGATGATGTAGAATAGAAATATAAAAATGCGTGTGATGTCATATAAATTGTTTATGTATATGTGGAGCGAAATAAAAGGAATTCAGTATGCGAAAATTATCGCATTCTGGACTGTAGATAGAAGGAAAAAAGAAATGAACGGAGGTTATATGTATTTATTCTAGACGCAATAGATTAAAAAATATTTTTTTCATATTCACAAAAGAATTTATCGTTTGGGACATTCACCACTATATTTCATCAATTTTTCATTTGATTATCCTCAGCGATGTTTCAATATGTTTCATATCGTTGACAATTACTGCATGCGGGATAAATTAAGCGCTATGTGCTAAGCAATATTTATTTATAATCACATTTAGCCATGCAAAAATTTATTTCAATATAATTGGACGACGGAAATATAAGTTTTTTTTTGTAAATAAAAATGGAAATTGAATAAAAAACAAAATTGAACGTTCCTTGAAATTAATGCATCAATATATATATATATATATATATGTACATGCACACATTCATACTGACATTGGAAGCATACACTATACGTATAATTATAGTGGCCCGCATTATTATTAGCTTTGTAAATCATTGGAACGACTACGTAATTCCGCAAAATGACTTTTTCATAGAATATATTTTCACAATATTGCTATGGATTTTTGTTCTTTCCATCGTCACAATTGCATGCTCACTTCCTAAGAAAATAGAACCAGAACTACTGCATTCCTTCATGGGTTCCCACAAAATTCTTATAATTTGCAAAAACATTAAATTGCATGCATAATATTTTCCCATAACAATTGAGTATTGTCCATTTATAAATGAAGAATAATGGAATTATGTTAGTGAGACAAGTGTTGCGCTGGGTGAGTAAAAGAAAAACAAAGCGGGAAAGAATGAGAAACTGTACGAGAATATTATGAGAGGCAAGTGACCACATATGGTTTCTATCTTGAGAGAGAGTGGAAAGTCACTAGTACCTTATATATTTTATTCTTAGCAGTGGCAATATATTTTTATGCTTGGCAATGCCAACACCATTATTCACCTACTTTTCATCTAAATATATTGATTATATACGGTTTTTTGTTTTCGTTAACCCTTTATAATAAATTCATTAAGTATAATAATTTCTGTGCCACCATGTTGAACATCCGCATATAGATGAGCTGTGAAGAAACGTCTGTAGTAGTTTCATAAGTCCGTATACGTGTATATATATAGAGAGGAGGCGAACGAGTATAGAAGATTAACGCTCATAAAAGGATGAGAGAGCTAGCTATAATTTATTCAGTGTTAGAATGCTTTACTGAGATTCTCGGGTAATGTAGCAACAACATATACCTGCAGCTTACCATTTCTATACATATATCACTATCACGTACATGCAATATATTTATGTTAAACAATTTGTTTTACAGTTCTGTCCCCACCGAACTAAGTGTAGCTCTATATATACACGCACACACGTACAGTTTAGTGAATTCCAACGATGTTAATAAGTTGCCATAAAGACATTCAATTCTGTACTGTCAATGTTCATAGTTTCAAGTTTCATGAATGAAATAGATTTATTGTTATTGAAATTATATACTCCTTTTTTTTTATTTTCTTTTTCTTATTTACATTTGAGTACTGTCCAAATATCTTTTTATTCATCGCGTTCTTCATTAATAATCATCCAATTCCAAATGAATTGGTATTTTTATTTTCAATATCAACTTTCATTTTTTAAATATCACTTATATGATAGTTGTCCAGATAATGTATGTCACTTATAGAAATGTGAAGGAAAAATAGATAACTATGATTATAACTTTGTGAATTGTTCCGAGATTCGATAGAGATACCAATAGTAGAGGAACTGGTCCGAATATGGGCCATGTATATAATATGGGTCCCCCAGCTATAGCTGAAACTAGCATTGCCATCCGTGACTGAGGTACTCACCTTTTGTCAAACATGGCGACCAACAATCGCCTGAAACGCGGGTAGGTAAGAGATTTTTAATTTCGAGGCAAATTCAAAAAGTGTATTTTACGTTTTTTCAATATTTTCATTGTAACCAGTTACTCACGTAATATTACAATTTGAACAATATATCTTCCAATGAAATCTATTGTAAGTGTAAGTCATGAGGTCAGAGATTGCATGGCGTACTGTATTTGTTATAATTTTACAGGCAAAAACATTCCATTTATATTTTGAAGGACGACATTTGATGTTCGAAATATTAGCCTATATTAGAATCGTGGCATATATTTTGAATATTTTTCCACCTTCAAAAAAATTACAGAAATGTAAGTAAGAGATGGAATGAGCCAGATATGGAACTCTGCGTCGATAATGAGAAAGAAAAAAATACTCCATATATTTTTATAATGTGCGTATTGTTCTTTCGCTTAGGAGCCTATATTCCACCTAATCAAGTCCAAATAAAAGAATGTGTATATTTCGACATTTTATAAATTAAAAATTTGTATCGGTAACGATAACCTGTATGGTCTTATGATGGTGCAAATCTAGATGGTTCCCTAAAGTGTAGAAAAAGAAAAATTGTGGCAACAAGTGAAAACATGGAGTCACTATATTCATAAAACAAAAGGGGGGCTCATATTCGGACTAGTTGCTCTAAAGATTTTGAGAATGGAACGACTTGATGACAGGTTATAAAGTGATCTGACGCCGTGATACTAGAATCAGTAAACGATGATTATGTTTATATATACGTAGATATATATGCAAGGGTATCGTTTTCTCAGGTCTTCATGGGAAGCTATCAGGCAACGAAGAGACAAGAGATTCACTTTCGTTCATCGCGCAGTGACCGCAAAGGATTTGTGTCGTCACTTGTCTTGCGTTGTCATCGATCTCAGGGCATCGATCATCTTCATTATCAATTGTACCCATCCGAGAGAAGCAGTGGGCGAACAAGTCCCAGTGAGACCACATCATCATCATCATCACCCGGGCGAATGATATCGTACCATCTTTATATCCGTCGTTGCCTCTTGTCTCTTGCAGCTTTTATGCCTGATTGCTTCGGAGAATAAGTGGTATTTATATATGAATGGAACGCCCATCTATATTGCACGCGTTTCCCGAAATCTCCAACTCGTTTTTCATTTTTGTGCCCTTATATCATTTTCGTCTGGCTCACAAATATTGACATTATTCATTTTTATGTATTAATCAATCAGCTGAATATTTTGAATGTCATGATGCGTTTCATTTTGTATGGTGGAAATGCGTTGGGTGTACGATAAAATAGACGGTCGCCACTTATATACATATATATATATAGCGAGAATCCAAATATATATACTGCTTGTTGCGACAGGAAGTATGCTTGAAAAGTCACACTCCAACACCATTATGCACATATACCATGTATACAATGGTTCTTTATCTTTTACTAATAATTCGAAGTTCAAGGCAGGCGAATTATCAAAAGCCTACAAAGTACATGATGCATACATATATATCGTTACAAAAAGGTGAAGATGCAATGAACGTAAGAGGAGACGATGGGGATAAGTGAGGGAGGAGGAAAGTGTGTCTCGTGGGTGACAAACAACCGAAGATTCTACGGATCCGCATAAAGGCGCGTAAAGTCTGGGCTAATTAGTGTCGTTCATGGGACCATATAGATGCGCATGAGCACGCTGAAACGCTTGGTACATAGTATCTATATCGGAGGACGCTACATGAAGTGGAGAAAGGGTGAGATAGAAAAAAAACCTCGTACATTTTGAATATATGGGTAAGGGAGAGTGAGCGATGTTGCACCTGCTACAACGAGTCAGCAGAATAGCTACTGAAACACGTCACACGAAACTACATATATATATATATGTATATATGTGTACATATGTAGAATGTATATTTAAATTGTTGCTGCAATCTGTTTTATATCGGTATACACGTGCATTCTTACATTGTTTTTTTAAGTCACAAGTGAATAATTAAAAAAAAAAATATTATCTTGAACAAGCATTCAATGGATGATTGATGAACAGCTTTTTTTTTTTAAATACAGTCTTATACTACTACTATAACGATAGGTATACGTTATGCAATAATCATTGGAATATGCCCACCAACGTGGTATATTTTATATTATGCGTCACGGGCTGAGTCGCTGTTCAATCGCTTAATTAGTAACACTCAATTAATTTTATAACGAGTTGAGACATCTTATCAGCTTGTTTGACACCTAATGCGTGAACCTTATCGTCGTAGATGAATATTTTATTCTTTTCATCATATTGATTTAGGGATAATTGATAATTTGATTGCACAGTTATAGATTGCCATCAATTTCTTATACTAAATATATAACATATAGGTGTGAATAATAATAATAAACGCAATCTTGTAATAGATGAAACGGAATGAAACTTGTATCATATTATTAGTTTATTTAATAATTTTTATACCTACTTGAAATAGCGATTTCTCATGTCTATGTGATATAGTCATGAAATAACGAGATGCACATGCATGTATGGATGTGTATATATGTATACGGGAAGGTATATGGTTGTTTCGGGTGATTATACGTATATATATAATAGGTTCAAAGCAAAAATAACGAGGGTGAACCTGAGCGTTTTACATTTAGGTTGAGTATCATATACAGCCACCTGCATGATAACAAAGGAACAACAGAGAATATTGAACGTATATCCGGGCAGGGTGGATGGACAGATTATGAAACTGATTGATAGTCGATTTTCCATGGGACTCATATCTCTTTAATTGGCAGCTTATGGAGGTATATTTGGCCCCTCGTTATAGTAAATTCGGCAATAAAATCTTTCTGTCATGTATTGCAATATCTTATGTCTATACTGATATGCTAGTATAGATATATGTTTATATATATATATATATATATATATGCACATATTTGAACGAATTTTTTGAAGATTGCGTGATACTGCGGGTGGTCTTTAGCTTCTTCCGTACACGTGTCCTAGTTATAATGACTAGCTGAAAAAGCCCAAATAGTGTGTAAGGGAAAGAGAAAAAGAGTGATGGAATGAGAGCGACGGAAAGGAGAAAAAGTAAATGAATGAAAGAAAAGGCCATGAGATTTCGGATGTGGGCGCGACCAAAAACTTTTTGGGGTTAAAGGTGGTCTCGCGGTCCTTAAAACTTATGACCATATGGTTGCCATCCTCTGGACTTTACCAGGAAAATTAATGTATCCTCAAAATAAATGATTGATCACATTATTCATCTAAATGACAATTAAAAATTCAACTTTTAACGACAAAAAAGGGGATTACAATTTTTTTCAACCTATCAAACGGTTCTTTACCTCTCTCTTTCTTTATTATTATTATTATTATTATTATTGTGATAGAATTCTATTAAAGATTTGATAAATGTCTAGATATTCAGCAACAACAATTACTTTTTGATAAAACTTCAAATACTTAACCATCAAGTCGAATTTAATCGTGATGCCGTCACGAATAGACAATTAGAATGAAGTGAGTAGAAAAAAATTGGATAGTTGCGTCCTCGAAAAAATTTTACATTAGCGTGCACTGGACTGACAATATTAACGGCCAATCGTAACTACTTTTTCATTACAACGAGAATGAGGGAGAGAGGGAGTGGGAGAGAGAGAGAGAGAGAGAGAGAGAGAGAGAGAGAGAGAGAGAGAGTGAAGAAAAAAGAAAGAAGATTCCGGAGAATAAGACATATATGTATGTATGTATAGTGATGAATATATACATATATATTGCAGGAGAAATAAGAGAGCGGAAGAGAAAGAGAGATGTAGTAATGTGGTGAGTTATAAATTTAAGCGTGAAGCCCTGTGGACTGGTGAGTGTATCGAGATTCGGTCGAAACCCTAAATCATATTGGAGATCACGTCGGTGCCTCGCGGTCTCCTCCGAGTGTCTAGATAAATAAACAAATGCGGATTAGTTTGGCGTTCGCCTCCGGAGGGGACGAAGAGTCGGCATAAATCATCGGCGAGACTCGTTATACCGGCACACGCGAGAGCCGCGCCATATACCCACATGTCATAATAGAGTTGAGTTGTTGGTATTGGTCTGTTAATATTTGCTCGCATCTAAGCCAATATCAATCCACTTATCTCCACGTATCGTAATTGTTTTACACATTTGTTTATGCACAGAAAGATGCAAACATTATAATTTTATTTATTTTTTTTTTCATTATGAATTTGATTATTATTATTTTTAAGAATTGACTTCAATGTTATGTTTATTCATACATAAAAACATTTATATATATGTATGTATTGTATTTTTCTGTTTATTTGTTTCTTCGGTTAATTGATTGACCATAATTTATGAATACTCGTAAATCTTTCATAAATGCAGGGCCTAGGACATTGAATGGAGGAGTAGGTAGGTGGCGATTGTCTGATGAACCCACGCGCATTATTTTGCGTAGGCGTGAAGAATACAGGGAGCATTCGGTCTCAGACAAAACTTTTCCACAGACGATTTCAGAAAGAGATTGACGTGAGATAATAATGCTGAGACAATCATTTATTAACCCACCTACCATCATTCAGAATTCATAAACTCATCTCTTTTTTATCTTTTCATATATATTCAACTTGTACAAATGTTCATAATTAAATAAAATGAAAAAAAAAATGCGAAAATAAATAAATAAATAATGTGTTCCAAGGTAGATAGAGGTTTGAGGAGCAGAAGCGTTTCTATCTGACCTTGGGAACAATCGAAATTTGCATAATATGTATATACGGAAGCAGTACCGTTTTCTTATCTAAATAGGAAGTAAAAAAGTACCGCAATGGTGAGTATTTCTGTTGTCTGTTATGTATATATATATATAGTTTAATTTCTTCGTGCATTATTCTGATAATATATATATGTAACCGCGATATAAAGAATTGTATTTTTATATATTTATATGTAGTCAAATCGGTGAAACGAACTGTTTGAAAATAAGACGTACAATATGAAAATGACGTATACCTGCACAAACATGTATGTATAAACATATATAGTTATATGGGTGAAAAGTGCCACAAGTAGAAAGTAATAACCAGCTGCCGAAGCGCGAGTATATCGCCCCTGGAGGTCTGTTGGGTGTTCGCTGCAGGGCGCTTGTTTATACCCGCCAACTTACAAACCTCTTTACAGATCGTTACTCCTCCCTGTCGAGACAAACATAAATCGCTCCTAGGCAAGCCACCAGGCGTGATCAACTGCCTTCAGGTCTGTCGCGTCTACAATGATGAAAAAAGTCATTTTATGGTGTTGCTCAAGGGTTATAGGTTACCGTAAATATGATTGCTGCCTTTTTTTTATTCACCTGCTGTGAGATTCCAATACAATTCGTGCAACGCAAATTGAAAAAGTTTTTTAAAATATTGCGCCATGAAAAGTAAGTCTACAGTTAAGTGAAGTTTATTAAAAAAATCATCCATCCATAATTTTGCTTTTACTTGTTTTCTTCATTTTTCGCCATTATACATTATTGTCATACCTGTCTGAATTATTGTATCATGAATCATAATATACGGTATAAATTATATAGCGAATAGTCCCTGATATATTGAAGAATTGCACGATCTGTTTGGCGACAGAATAATACCTACATGTCACAGTACTCTTACATCACGCATATATAAAAATGTTTATTACGGAATAAAAGGAATAAAACCGTTTTATTAATATGGACTGATTATATAGCAGATATATATAATCAATAAATATTCGACGGATCCTGTACTGCTCGATTGAAAATATACAATTGTATTTTTTTCATCAAAAAACTGAATGAATTTCGAATTTCTTTAAGATATCCGACCGAGCGCATCACATATCTCTATACAGATGTAGATATTTCAAACCAGCAGAACGAACGAGTATTAGTATAGGAGTTTGGCCGTTCCGATAAAATATATACAGATTCGAATGTATATATTGTATACTGGGCGCTATGACGATTGCGTTTCAAAACCAAATATAATATAAGAACACGATATAGAGTGGCGCCAGGCCGTTGTTGGGTCTGACACGCGATACGTCTATGGGGGTGTCACCGCAACCAAGAGAACAAGGGCCCGACCGCTTGCCGCAATACAAACCGGCTGTATCCCAACACTTGAGCTTGCAAAAAGAGTATACCATATACTATATACGAAAGTTCTTCGCACTCACCATGTTGCGGCTAATGATGCGTGAAAGGTTATGGAAGGGCGTGCCATAGCATCCGTGTTATTTCGAAAAGTTTGCGCGTCAGAGACATTCATCAAACACGTCGGAAGCAAAAATGATATATATATATATATATATATATGTATATACGTATACATGAAACTTACTGGCTCCACAAATAATTATTATTCTGAGAATTTGCCCCCCCCCCCCCGTTCCTCCTCCTCAAAACTTTTTTTTACTATTCGGTTCTTAACTTAATATGTTAATAATGAATATAGGATACGTTTATGTGTATTGTAAAACACAAAAACTTGAAATATTTTCTGAAATCGTATCTGTATACCTATATAATAGGAAAACAGAAATGAATCGTGTCAGTTCTCTTCATTTTTGTTTCTTTTCATTTTACGTGCCAAGCTATGAAACCCGACTCAGCTGTTGTTAGAGAAGCTTCCACTGTGTTCATCATCACAGTTCCCGACCCCTGTGTTCGTTTCCACCCGTTCTCCAGCATACCGTCGTCTCATTCTCGCGTTATCGTTCTCTTTTTGTCTACTCTTTCACCCCTGCCATGAGTCAAAACTCACTGAGTTTCCCTCCATCCGCTTGCAAGCAAAGAATAAAATTACCTTCGTTACGCCAAACACGTCTTCAAGTCAGCAAACGTAACCTCTCATATTCTACATGGCTATACAATGTATATACCTAAATATATATATATACATAAATACATACATTCTCATGGCCCTTTTTTTTATCCGTGCATGTGTGAATGTAAGCATAAATACGTAGATATAGGATAAATAAAAATACCAACTTGTATTGCTACAGAGTTTTTCATTTTTCATCACATAATGATGAGCAAAGTGTGTCATATATATTTAGAATTTGTCAATATTTGACTCAAAACTTCAAAAAATCACTATATATTCCAATGGGATACAACTTTCGCTTTGGCTGTAAACAATATGTACAAAATTCCTGAACAATGTATTTAGTATACTGATATTGATTAATTCATTTTCAACGAAACACTTATACCTATTATAGATCAATATGAATAACATTTTACAAACAATGTATCAAGTATTATTATTTACAATCATGTATGAAGTTATTCACTTTATCTATTAGAGGTCGCGATGGAAGTAAAGTGAAGTTCATGAATGGGCAATCATCAAATATGAACTCGAAGAAATAGATCAAGTCACATTGTATGGGACATAATGCTGATGTTGGTTTTCCATGCATGTGTGCAGTTCATTTTGTAAAGGGTCCTCGGCCCCTTATAACATCATCATTGTTTGACATAGGAACGTTGTCAAAACTGTTATTGTCGATTTGCTGTACCGTGCGAGAATGATTTGAGGGGCGACAATGTCTACATATATACAAACATCCATACACTAGCGTACATGTATCTATTTATTGGCGGATGGCTGAAAACCTTGATCGTTTCAATGCGAATGAACTGCATCATTATCGTATTAGTTCCACTACCAAATTTTTAATTTAATGCTTAAATAGTTATATTTAGGTATTGCAAAACATAATTATGATGTGTGTTGGTGATAGAAATAAATATTGTTATAAATATGTAAAACACTACTGTGTTAATAGCTAAATACTTATGTATTGAGTGGCCCAATTTTCACTCATTATTATATATATAGTGTTGAAGAATTATTTCATTCTACACAGTTGAAAATTTTTTGTTAAATTTAACACTTTATACATGTCTCAGAAAGTCCACCCAAAATTTTGTGTGGACAAAATAGTTTTTCTGTGTAAAATTATGACATACGATTTATGTCAGCAGTTCAACACAATGAAAGTGTTGATCGAACACTTGGTTTCGTGTCAATTGAACGTACACACTATGTAAGTTCAACATTGCTACTTGTACAATTTACTAAACATGATGTGTTGATTTCGACAATGCGTACGTAAAGTTTGACGATTTCGATCATCAAATTCTACACAATACTTATGCAAATCCTAAAAATGCGTAGCAGTGTATTCTACGCACCATAAATGTTATTTTGACATAAGTTTTAAGTAGTATAATCAACATATCACTTGCTTCAATTGCAACACAACAAATTTGTAGATTCGACATAGATTCTTCTTCGTTTTCTATTGTCGTGTAATTATGATTTTATGTTATTATTAATTGACTGTTAGTAAAAATTCGTTTCCATGATTGACATATATACACATAAATATACAAAATTATTGAACTGAAAAGAAAAAGGTATAAAAATTGGAATTAATAATAATTACTCATAATAATTAGTACACAAAATATATATTTGGAAAAACACAATTCACTGTTTGCAAAGATATATACAAATTTTTTACAAAAAGTAATCAGTTATAATTACGTGGTCCATTGATAATTCATATAGGTTCCAAGCTTTTGTAAAAGGTAAATTAGAGACTTTCAAACATGAAGTTTTGTCAGTTTCTCTAACAATCTACCCTACACAAGAAGATGATATTTTCATGATTTTGCATTCTTTACAAATCACATATATTTCGGAATCATGTGAAAAAAAAAATAAAGTTTTTTCTGGATTTTCTTTGAGTTCACTATGATTTTTTTTAGAGATATGTTTGTTGGACTGGGATTTTTCTTTCTTGCTGCCTCCTGATCTTTGGCTATTCGATAATCATGTTGCAATGAATCCACTCCCACTCTCCGGATTATAAAAATTTAAAAAAGAAAATAAAAATTTATTGTCGCGATTATTTCAAACATGTTTGAGAATTTTTAGGTTATGTTATCGCAATAACCTAAGGATTGTATTCTCACCTAACTATTTTTCACCTCAGTAATATGATAATTTAAAATCAAATTATCAAGAAGTTAAAAAGTTAATAGTTTTCCTACCTTTACAGATAGCACTAAAAATTTTATCTTTGTAAAACACTATACTGTACTTGTTCGATGCACATTACAAATTAGACTGACCAAGCTTCGCACCTTCGCTTAATTCCGGCAGATTTCGTGTAACATATGTAATGTGTAAATACAATAACATTCAACACAATACACAAAAAATGAATTTTTTTTATGTAAAATTGACGAAATAATAGTGTCGCCCGGTGACATTTACTTTTTGTTAACAACTTTTGTCCTTCATCTACACAGCTTTTATGTTAATTTTTCGATAAGTATTATTTTGTGTTAGTTTGACATTCTTTTTCGATCAATTAAATATTTCAGCAGTTGAATGATGTCAAAACTATCGAACACATTTGTATCATGTCAAAACAACATCGAACTGTGTTGCTGAATTGACAAAATAAAATCGACACACGATTTTTTTTTACACAAAAAAATGAAATTTTCAACTGTGTACATAACATATATACATATATACATTTGTATTCATGTGTAGGGTGTTTATATAAATACACATCGACCTACATTGATGCAAGGTGAACCTTTTGTCATGTGTAATGTAAAGCCTCGTCATCGGTTATTATTATTCAGTTAAAATATACATATATATATATATATATATATATATATATATATATATAGGCGGTCGTGTGAATGGGCCTCGCATACATGCTGGGTGAGGTGAAACGAAAATTTTTTGAGGGTTGAAAGACGTGCAGTATATACATATATGTACCATCTATACTATATGTCTATAATGAATATATGAACAAAAACTTTGTGGTAGAGATTTTTGGAGTGACTCGTGCGAGCTCGATGCGATTACTTCCACCATCCATTACATAAACAGTCTTCAACCGCTATTTCGTATTCTTTTTCATTTCTGTGCCCATTTAAAATTCATTTTGTTGATGTTTCAGATCACCTGGATTTTTTTTCTTTATTGCTTCTGTTTCAGAAGGGATAGTAGATCCATTAGAAGGACTGCTACATATCCTATAAATGAACAGAAATATGTTTGTCACCTGATTTTTGTATCATCACATTATGAGGGGACTGTTAGCAGCAATGTCCATACATTTACTCTACACCTAATTTTGTCATGTTTTTCCACTTGACTGAATTCACGAATATACATTTGCTTGGTTGACCAGCGTACTGAAGGAAAAATTGGTTAACGAGCGTGTCAAATAAATGCGCATCATCAGTGGCACGTATATATTTACATATATGTATAATACACGTGTATGTCGTTACTTATGCATAAGTATATGTCCACATATATTGTGTGTAAATAATTTCAAACAAGAATTGATTTATTAGCAGTATTACGGTGAGATAATTACGATTATGTATTATATTTAATTTTTAATATGGGAAATAATATAGTCATAACGATGAATGATGGAATTTAAATCTTGAAAGAAAAAAATATCACGTTAAATGATTACTTAAATATTATTCAATTTTTGTGTACATACACTGAAAGAATAACTTCTCGAAAAAAAAGGTGGCGAGATAACTTTTTTTTTTATTCAAATATAATTTCCCAATGATTTGAAGCAAAATAATTTCTCATTATAAGTATAAAATTTACTTCTGCATCGTTGAAGTTTGACATTTATACGAGTAATTTTTCCACTTAGAAGAAGAATTTTTTTCACATATAAGTAAGAAATTTACTTCCTAGAGTAAAAGATTTTTCTTATCCCAAATATTTGACTGCACTCGATTGAGTTTTAGTGAATATTTCTCTCACGATAAGTAAAATTTGACTTGTTCCATATATTTATTTTATATTATGACAAGCAAAACGATAATTTATTTTGCTAAGTAAATTATTCACTCACTCCCAGTAAATGTTGAATTACAATAAGTAAAAATTTACTTGTCACGGGAAATTTTTTTACTTTGATATTGAAAAAAAATTTACTCATCACTTTTGCCACGCAATTTCAGAAACAAAATTCTCTCTGTGTATATATGTAATATGTACATACCGGGTGTTAGAAAAGTATGGGAACGGCCAAATATCTCGTAAACTACGCGCTGAATCTAAAAATCAAAAAACAGGCGTCAAATATTTTCAAAAAAACTATTTTTTGACTTCACTTTTGATCGCCCAGCCCCACCCGGTGGGTGGAGCGTTGGGCAATTTTGAAATTTTATATGGAAAGTGGGATCGAGTCATATATATCACTTGAAAGAGCACAGAATTACCTTTCTGAAAGTACCCTATTTACTGGATTTTCCTTGGATAGTTAATGCAAAAACGTCTTTACAAAATAGAATTTTGTAATTTTATGGAATTTTTTTGTCGAATACTACAGACTTAAATTAAAATTTTCTAGGAATACAAATATTTTCAAAATGATCATAGAATACTTTTGATTTTTTTCAAATGTTTCTGATCCAGTTCTGTTTTTTCGAAAAGCCTCAAAATCAAAATTGCGAAAAATGATATTGATAAATTAGAAAAAATTCATAAATGTTCTGTGAGAAATTTGAGAATACTGTTGTTTCTAAGAAAATTTTCATTTATATTTGTAGTGTTCGACAAAAAATTCTATAAAATTACAAAATTCTATTTTGGAAAAGGATTGTGCATTATCCATGTGAGTAAAATACGATATCTTTAGAAAGGTAATTTTGTGCCCTCTCAAATGATATATTACTCGATCCCACTTTCCGAAAATATTTGACACGTGTTTTTTGATTTTTCAATTCGGTGCGTAGTTTGGGAGTTATCTCATCGTTCCCATACTTTTCTAACACCCGGTGTGTATATTTCAATGAAGACCATTCAAGGTTATATATATATGTATATCTATGCAATTGCCCGAACCCTCACCGTGTCACACACCCCAATTAGTGATATGACTTCAACCAACCGCATTTCCCTTTTCGTCCTCTCCACTTGTCCTTTATATCACGTGATATTCCGATCTTTCCACCCTCTCTCGTTCTTTTTCATTCGGCGAATGGTCTATACGTATATATGTAGGTATATATGGTATAGGCATTACGATGGATATACATATATGTGAGGAGTAAAGCCGACACTAACGAGCGCATGGCGGAGTCACGTGGAAGAGAAGAACGGAGTGGCTTTCGACGACCAAGTCTTGTTCAAGTCACGTGGACGTGACAGTTCGGTAGATGAATTTCGTTCGAATTTTCTCTCCATTTTTTTCCTTTTGTTCATTTTACATGTTCGTATATTTTCATATATGTTGATAATATCTCGAAAAATGAGGGGAAATGAAAAACGATTGAATAAAAATAACTAAAAAATTCAAATGAAGAAAAAGTCTCAAATTATATTTATACCTATACATCCATACACCGATATGCATGAGAATATCTGTGTGTACAATTAATTTAGTGCCAAGACTATTTATATTCTATTTTTTTAGTGTAATTTGTCACCATTTATGTGCTATTGTTCCCTTATAATAAACCAACAATCGTTTTTTGTATTTATTATATCACGCTTACAATTTTCGTCATCATCATTGTCACAAATTTTTTTGTAATACGTAATAATTCATTCGAGGGGTATTATGCGTGTCAACCATATACGAATCAGTGGCATCCATACACCCGTATGTAACTATATGATAATTATTAAAAGTAACTCGTCTTTTTTACTGTCACAATGGAGAATCGACAAGTTATTCTTTAAATTGATGTATATATATATATATTGTTGTCGATCGGCTTGAAGAAGAGATGCGAGATTTTATTTATCTATTAGATGGCAGACCAATCAAATCATCGGGGATTTTACGTTTAACATATGTCAGGGGTTCATATGTGATGTATATGCGGTGGTTGCATCCTCCCTTTGGGAGTTGTGGCAAGCGAGTGTGCAGCCCCCCAATTACCAAAGCCCCTTCTCTATATATACTGGTGTTCTCGTGTTGTTCACCTTCACCCCATCATGATCACTCTATCTTTCCATAGCCTTCTTGAACCCTCCAAAACTACTTCATTACGCAGACAGCCGTGTTGACTTGTATTGTACATACCAGTTGCCCGTATAACTATATAGAACCCTATATCTATAGTATAAGGGTCGCTCCAAAATATGAGGTATAGCACAAGAGAAAAGAAGCAGGCGTGTACGTTTATATATATATATATACATATGAGGGGGTAAGTATTTTATACATATATATGAATACTGTCGTTCATCTCCCTATATATCTGATGTTGCCCCTTATTCACCAGACGCAATACTAAAAACCCTTGCCAAATAATATCTGTGACGAATCGCTTGCACTTTCATCGCTCCCCTTTCTCTCGCCACCATTTATATAATATATCGCTCTATTTATATATGGATATGTATATTATGTAAGTACGTATAGATATGGACGTATTTGTAAAGTAGGGATGATTTTAGCTCAACTGCAAACTTTTTTATTCATTACATGTGTAGTGCAACAAAAAGTATTGTACCTGTTTCAATCGTATATGTCTACAATTGAATGTGTATGTTGGTAGGAATAGATACATAGACTTGAGATACTTGTGAGGTATGTTACTCTGTATCTATCTGAAAATATGGTTGTTTATGCGATGTATTATATGTAATATTGACACACATATGATGTGTACGATTATGATATTGTGATACGTTACATTGATTTATATAGACTGTTGAATTTGTACCTATAATTGTCGTGGCAGTGCAGGTGACCGTTACTGAATTTTTGGCATAACACATAGCAGTGTAAATATACAAGTGCGTAGTATATGGGGTGCGATCGGTTCTGCTTATTCTGTGTATTCAAGAGGGTTTGATAAATGCATGACGTGTACCCTAATAAACCATTGCTGGCGCGTTGTTGAGAGTGCTACTAAGTACATGTTCAAATACTCACTTTAATATTTTGTATAAACAAACGGTCAAGGAAGTCAAAGATGATGCGGATAAATTCTATTCTTTAGATAAATAAAAAATGGTTATGTATATAAACACATGTGCGATAGTATGAAGATATGTTATCATCGAATTTAGTTATAAAGTTTTCATAAAATCATATTATATATTAAACACGTGTAACTTGTATGATGAGAATGGTGTAACGTACTAATTACAACAATGTGATTATTGACGATGACATAGAAATGCGTTAATTACTTCATGATGATTATCGATATATCATTATACACAATGTATATAAATAGACGTACAATAATATAAGACAAACAAACTTTTAGTTACAGTTCAATGATCCAGGAAAATGATGTTGTTGCAAAAGAAAACAGAAAATATTTGAATTGGTTGGTGATGCTGAGAAGATGTACATGTTTATATGTATATTTATATATGTATATATATGTATATAAGGTGAATGGAAGCTCAGACTAGATTCTGATTAATGATGGAGTTAAAAGTCATTGCCGTCAGCAGTTTCTCGTCTCAAGAGAGCTCATGATAATACCGTCGTTTACTGTGTAAGTAATGCTAAATCATTGTGATGCTATAAATCAGTAGTCTATATCAGCAATGCACGCGGGGATGTGAAAGACGAAAATATCAAATACCTTATAAAAAGTCTATATGTATATAGTTGGAGAAATATTTATTTATCAATTGAAAGATACTTTTTTTTTGACTTAAAAATTATTTCGCAACACTATTTTCAATGACTTGTCTGATTCAACTGAATAAGATGAATCAATTTAAATGACAAAATATAACTGTTTGTTCGACACTGAACATAAAGAAGTTAAAGTATTTTTGTTGATGACAAGCATCATTCTATATCTACAGACAGCCTATTGCCTCTACAATACTTATATATGTATATACACACACAAGTAAAGCTAATGAATATGATATTTCTTCATCGTTGATTGTTGCTACTAGATTCGTTAGAGGTCTTTTATTCGTTAGAATTGAGATATCAGTTGACGAGTAAACATTAATCACAGTAATATATAATCAATGTTGATGCGAGTTGTTGTAAGCATATGGTATCACAAATGCAAAATGAATCATTTGTATTTTTCACGCATTCGGATGATAGAAAGGAACATCAAAAATATATTTAAATCAACTTCCCATATGAAATACTTTACGAATATTCTCATTCAATTTCCAATATATAGCAGATATAACATACTTTTTTTTCGTATTACGGACGCAATATATTAGCAAAGTTATATTTTCGCGTTAATGTACAAGACAATTGTATAACAATTAAGTGTAACATTAAAACTCTCGTTAACATTCTCGATATAATTTAATTTGATAATTAACGATAACATCATTGCGAGTTTAATAATCTAGATAAGATTATACATATTCTAAAAAGGACAATTTTACTTGTCCTTCATCTTTATGATCACTAACATCAATAGTGCAAAAAGCACATTCTATAATGTACAGTATATATGTGTACATATTCCTCAGTTTTATGACAAGAGTCTCTTCACATTTTTTTTCATTACCTTTTTCTTTTCCTGCTGGCAGCTGGCCCGCTTTAACTTGAAGGTTTCAAGGTCGATTATCGTTAAATCTGTCGTCCTTCAGTTTTTTTTATTTTCTTGCACAAATTAGATAGTAGTTGTAGTAGTTTATATTTTTCAAAAGGTTTTTAATAGAATTTAAAGTAAATAGATGGAAGCAGAAGTTGGTCCAAAAATTGAGTGCACAATACGTAGTCATACTGACGTAAGTATGGCATTATCGTTTGCAATGGATTTGCTCGAAAGACGTCCCCAGAATGATCTTGATACTAGTACTGACCTCGTAAAAATGATAAAGCCGGCTTTATACAGATATGTCCAAATGATGTATCTATATTTATTGATAAAGGGTGAATGCGTGAAAGATGTCGCATATGATGTATTTCGATGATTCCACGATAAGGTACTCAATAACATACTCCCATGATGAAAATCGATCGTGTTGTGAACGGCTACGAGATCGGAAGTATTTGTTTTCAAAAATGTCGCTTGCCATCGTAGAATTTACGAAGATATGATTAGATTTTCTGATCGAAATTGTTAGAAGCTGCTCTGATAAATGTAATTCTTCGCAACGTGGTGGTATTATTTCTTATTCATAAGTTTTTTCTAGTTTTTTTCGGTTATGTTTTTGGGGTTTTGAATTTGATTGTCGAAGTTTATTCTTAAATTTTAATAAAATTCATAGCAGTATCTGTAGTATTCAATAATTTTGAAAACGAAATCTAAAAAAAAACATTACAGCTATTTTTCGAAAAATTCGGACGCTCTCCCGAATTTACCCTATATATTCCACCATCATTAAATAAATCTTATAACAATTTTACCAAATAGCTCAAACCTATCATTATACACTAAGTATAAAGTCTATATGAAAAATATGGAATGAAAAATAAAAAAGCGTTCCCATATTATTCACTAAATGAGAATATATATAGGGTACGTGTATATATATATAAAAGACGTTGAAAGTGGTTACAGTTGATTCGGCAGCAGCCGATAGTGACTCGACAAACTTCTCAAAGTGTCAATGACAAAATAGGTATGCGGCTGCAAACACATAAGAGCATTTGGGACTTTTGACTTGTCAGTAGATACTGATGTGCGAGTGTAAGAAAATGAATAAGAAGAAGAAGGAACGACGAAGCCAGTCATCTTCAAACTGCTTTTTAATATCTTCAGAGTTATATGAGTATATAGAGATGACATGGGTGAAGCAAACTACCTGCTTGGAAGTCGTTGGTTCACGACTTCCAACGGAAGAGGATTTAATAGCGGTGCAACTATTACTCGGCGAATTCTTGTTGGAGCCTTGCCAGTTGTAAAGGTAGTGCCTGCTGCACACCATCCCATGGGCTTCTGATGTCGCGATATACATAGTCCATGTCAATATACATCTAAAGTAATGAAAATCACTCGCTGCAATTATATGACCGGTGGAATTTCCAACTGATACACACACACATATATATATATATATATATATATATATATTCTTAAATCTGGAGAGAATGGAAAAAAATAAATATAAATTATATGCCCGCCTTGATTTGGCGGACTTTCAACTTCCTGTTGAAATCAATAACAGATTTTCATATATACGTAAAAAACTATCTACTATATATGTCACGCAACACACAAAAAATTTTAATCATTGTGCTATATAGGAGATCTATATATCATTATCTTCTGTTTCTCCACTTTGTTCCATGTATTTTCTTTTTATTGTCGGTCATTATCGAGAATGCGTCGTTCAAAGAAGTCGGCTGCACAGCGCCTCACGACTTTTCGGCGGAAATTTATCCCACAATTGGATCTTTCCTATATATATGGTTTCTTCCAACACGCAACGATAATTTTCAAATTCAAAATAACACTCTGACATTTCAGTACTATATATATGTATAAACCACATAATTTAATGAATCAATTATTGATTGCATCACTTCATAGCGGGATGCATGATTCTCATTTCTCATTAAAATATTAAAATGAACGTATATGTATGAGAATATAACACGTAATATGATGCAGAGATCAATGGATTCAATATTATATGCATGTACATATACCAATAGAGTATTTTACGAAGCATCCAACTGGCACATCCTGCCATCAATATTGCCTGTTGACAACTCGACTATGTATAGTACCTTATGTATTTGTGTGTGTGTAAAGAAGACCCTCAACCCTGTCAGCAGCCTTCGCGAGTCGGAATATTTAGTGATACTAGCCTGCAGCATTCTAACCATATTCAACTACATCACTCACTATATAGGTATATATAAGCGCGTGTATAGCTACAGTAAAGGATTCATACATACATATGTATCGTTATAGACACAATATGCTATATAGTACCTATACCACATATATATGTTTATATATATATATTTTTTTTTTTGGCGCACAAATACTACAACCCCAGCAATCATTGGGAACGACCAACTACTCGTATATGATGACGTATGGGCTTCGGTAAATAAACTATTAATATTATGGTAACGTCACGCATTCCTATCCATATTGGATTTTCGTGCACCATCGTGCACCATCGCGAACCTTTCTGCACCATCTCCCTCAACCTTTTGCCTCATTTCACATTCTCTATACACACATATACATATATATATATATATATATGCAGTTACAACTGCAATTATAAGATTTTTTTTTATTTTATCGACATTTTTTTATTTTGTCTATACAAGAGATTTACAGGCATGAAAAACAAATACGTAAATTACAGTGTCAAACTTATACCATTTACTCAATACTCTCATTCAATTCATCTTCAAATAAAATACATATTAAAAGTAGCGAAAGTTTTTCGACTTCATTACTTTTAATATCATATACTAATGCATATTAAGAATAATAATTTCCCCAATGCGAATGACTTTCCAATATATTTAACGAATGAGAATATTATTTAGAGTATATTTTTATACGTATAAGAATTCGCTAAAGGTAAATCTGATGAGATGTGAAGCAAGCAATATGCCATCAACTTGACTCGATTTACAACTGCAGCGTCATCGTCGACGGCATGGAATTCATTGTTTGTCCTTTATTTTTTTCATTCCTCTTCAATTTTCTCCACTATTTATCCCCCCCCCCCCCCCCCACGTATCATTTCTTCTTGACTTTTCATTACGTTTTAATATGAAAATATTGGTTTCGTCCGATTTTTCAAAGGCCAAAATAAGGCACGTTTCTACAATAATGCACGGATAAAGAGATAAGAAAAGTTAATATTGCTGTTGAGTGAAATGGCACCTTGAATAATATAAAAAGCAATTTATTGTTTTTGGCGGTCATGTACATTAAAAACGTGTTTTTCGAATGCTGTGTGGATGGATGTCCGTGATATCCGGTGAAAGTATTTTAAAAATGGCTGGTCCAAGAAATTAAAAATTTAAAGGGCGTTAGTTATCGAATTGATAATAAGTTGCTATACTAAATTTTGTACCAACTTCCTGTTTGACATGAAATTATAATATGCGTTTTCGAAGGAAATACTTACAATATTTCAAAACGAAAAAAATATGAGGACAGTGATTTATGTGCCTGAAGTTCGGAACGTTCAAATAAACGGTTTTTTTCAGCTCCATGTGGAACGAATAAAAATTCATAACTTCATTTACAATGTGACAACCAATTTGATTCTTGTTGCAAATGTTTTTTAAAATTGTTGTCTAATTTTTAAAAATATTTCCAACTACCCCGACTGCGCGAAAACCACCACAGCACTCACCCCTATACTTTGAAAAATCATAACTTCAGTCATCTTCGGAATTGCTTGATCAAGAAGTCTGAAATTTCGCACATTGTACAAGAATTGTCGGCGGATCGTTAATTGATTTGGCTCATTTCGATACGACTTCTATATCGTAAGAAAATTACATTTATATGTATTATAGAGAAATGGCATGTGCGAATGCGTACATGCCATTCTGCTGACACGTAACGTGTCATCGATGTCGACAAACCTTGCTAAAGTGTTGTACTTTCTGAGAATCCCTTTTCATGGATGACATTTTGAATAAACATAATAAAGATGATTCTTCCTTTTGAATTGTACATAATTAAATAAATGAATGAATAAATATGTGATTGAATGACTAAGTGAATACCAAATAAATAAATAAATAAAATCATGAATGAATTGATTAATCAATAAATAAATGGATGAACGAATAGATAAAAAATGATTGAATGAATGAACAAGGCAATGATTGAATTAATCATCCAATTAATTAATTAACCAATGAATAAATTACTGAATAAATAAATTAACAAGTAAATTGATAAATTAATGGATGAATCAATGAATAAATAGATAATATCTCTTCATATTAATTTTTTTTTTCAAAATTCGAGTGGTATAATATTTAATGGTTCGTCACAGATGATTGTTCAATTTTGGGCGAATCATGAAAATTCAATTTCTGTTTCATGCAATATATGACTAAGTATGTAAATCATTGAAGTAATTAATCGATGAATCAATTTTATTTTTGAAATCAGACAGCATATAGGGCAAATGATAACTATAAATATATACATGCTTCTTTCTCAGCTATGCAAAGTTATATAAATAAGCAAACATCTGAATCGTTAAAAAAAATGGCCCCGAACGTAAATCAATGAATGAATAATCGAACGATTTGAAGCAGAATCAAATGAATACATCCAAGTAAGCCAAAGATTTGGTTTAGACGTCCAGTTTGATCTCGAATGACACTTATAGTCATATCATTTTAATGACTTACTCGATGAACGAGCGTGATGAAAAGTACTGGGCAAGTCTATTTGGGTAAATTTTCTTTTTCTTTCCTGACATATAGCTTCACCAATTCACTTCCGTCAAATAAACATTCTTATATATACATAACGTCAGCAATGTTCGCTCAATTAAAATATTTTATTAAACTTGCATATACGAGTAAATACTATACATACATATATCTATATACATATTAATATATATATATTTACAATGAACGTCATATACACCATCCCGGTTTGAGTTCACATATAATATAAATTGAGAAACATCATTTTAAAACAATACATATACTGTGGAGATAATGTATACATATATAAAGATTAGGATATATAAATGCAACATATGTACGCAGTGTGAATTTTACATACTATTCAAGTGAATCTTACATATGTTTATATACTGCGACGTGGTATCTTCTATACACCAGTCAGAATATTTCGAATCCAATAGTTATCAGTTACCTTACTCGATTTCACATCTGCAGCACAAAGAAGGGATGCCCCCCCCCCCCCCTATGGCAAAATTCATAAAAATAAATGTGAAGGAATTTATTTATACCAAGTCGGAATAATACCCATATTTAGTTATATTTAAATCAAAACAAGTTGCATTTATTGGATGAAAAATTATTCAGCAAAATGTATAATCAATAATGTACAAATTCAAATCAAAACACACACACACACAATACCAACGGCTCTCAACTCCTTCCTATTGTACTGCATTGTTCCTTGATCGCAGGTTCGTTCACATATAGCATATAAACAGTCGTGTTCTTTTACAATATTTCTTGATGCTTCTACAATATTCGTTAATCTTTAGTATGGCCGGCATAATATGGGTAATTTTATACATGCTTTGCACTCACGCACTCACGTAAATATGGCTATTTTATACAATTCATTTTAGGAGCGGCTGACCACACGCTTCAAGTTTACATATCGTCCACTTCTTCACACACACACACACACACACTCTTTACACTCTTTATACACTTTTCAATATGATTCCTTTCTAATTGCTTGTACATTTAATTCTACATACTCGGACAAGCACTCGACCGCAACCGGATCCCCCGTCAGGTGCCGTCCTGCCGCCTCGTGTTCCGTGTCGCTCATCTCAAAAATCTCCAATTCCGTTTTCCTTTATAATGAAACATATGTCCATTATCGGCAGCATTGTTGAAAGGTTTGGAAGAGTGAGCATTGCTCTACAGCTACGCCGTAGTCCGACGACGTTGATGTTACGTGTGGTCGAATATGCCAATGGTGGAACGTTTATATTTGTGTACAATATCTTCATGTCTCTTTTTATTAATTTCTATTATTTCAGCGGGATGCTATTATAATCGTCCGTGATATTAAGAATCGTTACAATATTTATACATAATTTGTTTTAATTGAAAAAGTGAAAGGTGAATTTTTGATTGAATGAAAATATTTGTAATTATGATGATGCATTATGTATTAATGATAATTGCTCAAAACATAAAATATGTTGGTATAAAAATGGTGTTGAGTTAACGGCCAGACCACGGGAAGAATGTGACCCGCCTATGGGGTAAATGCTCTTGGCAAAGTCGGGACCTTTGATCACGCTCGTCGGCGATTCGCGACGCGGGGATTTTATCCGCTTCGTCGGAGAGTTAACGCTGCTTGCCTTATTCTTCTTCCTCTTTCTCTTGTTTCTTCACACGTGAGTTTCACACTCGTTTCTGTCTGGAGTGCTGCCTATTGGACGAATACAGAGCTGCATGTATAAATTTATATATATATATATAATCAACAAACTAACGTTCATTTTTCTTTCCCATCATCACTGTGCGTTCTATATTTTAAATGGATATGCAACGAGACTATGTAGATCTTTTCACTAAATAAATTATAATGGAAAATCGAAACATAAAAATGAACATATAATAGGGAGAGTTGAGCAAAATTAATATTTCCTGCAGTCGAAGAAGCCAATTATATGCGTTATGCATACATCTATAGAAGAAACGCGAGAGCCTGAGGGGAGGATGTTCGACGCGACGAATGTGGTATATATGAAAGGAAGAATAAGGGAATAGAGGGAGAAGTCGGAGAAAGGCGCCGTGTCAAAACATAAATAACGCTCGAATGTGCGACTTGGTTTTTTAACGATACGTATTAGATTGCAGGATATATGGCGCCTCGCATACACGCACATGCACACACATATACACACACTCGTCGGACACGCACTCAAACATATGTATACATATATAAATTTCCTTCTCTCATTTTCTTACTTGTATATTAAGTTCTATATGTACATATTTTTTCTACCATGTTCCCTGCCCTATACTGAGTTTATATATATACGTCCAGTTATCCTTAGCACGCAAAAGATTGAATGGTATACGTATTTTGTGGCATGTATATAATATCACATTCTTATATATGTATGCCACAGTGTTGACATATGTGTCAGGATATATACACATATATACACCTATGCCGATGGATATGAATGAAGTGCACACAAGTATTTTATATTCCACACTATTATGTTTATAATTAACCACCAAGTTTTATTCATCATTAGCAATATTTTTCACATATATATATATATATATGTACTTACATATAATTCTACATATCCGAGAACAATGAGTACTTAATAATTAAAGATGAAATCTTTAAAACTATCGATATTATTGAAGATATAATAAATGTATATATGATATGGTGTTGGGAATAAATTAAGTATAAATATTGAATGAAGTTACGATCATGAGAATAAGAAATTTCTGTACGCTATTATCAAGAGCAATCATCTTGTCTTATTTCACGTTGTCTAAAAAATCCAAGGATGCGTAATACTTTCATATTGTTTTGATCAGTGTGCGCGTACGCACACGTGCAGGTTGAAGGATTTGAATTTTCGTTGGTCCCTTCTATACATATGTACGTGTATCTCGTCGCAGCTCGACACGTTTCATATACATAGTTGCCTTCATATATGGTTGTAAGTCATTATCATAAACCTGGTAACTTTATGACCCACTCTCGAAGTGAGTGAGTGAGTGAGTGATCGAGAGAGAAGAGGCAGAAAGAGGGAGAGAGAGAGGGAAAAAGCGAGGTTGATCCGTGCGAGTATCTATACACAAAAACTTGACTACTTCCCACACCATATGAGACATATGCATATATATATTTTTGCCTATACTGAATGTATCTATATATATTCGAAAAACTCTGTCGAACTTCATTGATTCTCTTTCGTTGCCAAAATTTAATTACAAAGAACAAAATATCGGGCCATCTTTCTGTTCCATAATTATGATTATTTTTCTCAATTTTTTTTTTTTTATTTTTTTTTCTCGCGTATTGTATCGATACACATACATATACATATATACCTCAACATGAAGAACATGCTGAACTAATAATTACGACGTCAACACGAGAAAAAACAATAATTCTCTATGGTCAATCTCGGAATTTTTGTATTGTAGTCATTTTTAAGCTGAAACTCTCCGACAATATATATATATATATGTTGTGCTGTGGTGTTTCCTAGGCACCAAATCAAATGTCTTGAGTAAAATAGTTATGATTTACTTTATTCAATCTTATATCAGCAGCACCAAATAAGGGATGTCACCCCCGCATACAGCAAATACTATATAAATAAATGTGAGAGACTTTATTTATATTAAATGAAAATAATGGGAATTTATTTATATTTCAATCAAAACAGTGTTATTTTTCTTATCCACAACTTAACTCAATTTATATATAGAAAACAAACAGAGAGCAATACGATTCTTAACTCATTACAATATTACAGCGTTGTCCTTCGAAACCAATTACAATATTCTAGTATGAAATATAAAGAATTAAATGAAATCTAAATTGATATACTACAGCATGGCATAATTTATTTCAGGCATGTTGTGTTTTGCTTCATCGCGGTTAATTTTATATAGAAATGGGTCATCATTTTCAATATGATATGGCAGATAGGTGTTTGTTGATGGTGGTGGATATAAGTCATTAGCCGGCGATGGTAGATGATAATAATATGATGAATATAAACTGTGTGTGATTATTGTAGTGATTTTCCATTTGTGAAATATATCTCAGGTTCAGTGACTGGTCCTACAGTATTTCTGAAACAATATCATGAATTTTATAATTATTCATTATGCTAAGCTTTGCAATATACACAATTGAGTTTTAGGCACAATTCGACCTGGAATGAAAAGTGAAGGTTATATATGGATCATTCCATGTCAAATCGACCAATAGTTGAAATTGATTATTTTCGATTTGGTCGAATTTTCGTCAAGTTTTCTTCTGTCACAAAAAGATGTTCTCGTAAAGATATTGTATAAGATTAAAAAAATTTGCTTCAGAAATTATAGAAATTGAAAATTTCACAATTTTTCGTGTTTTTCAAGTTTATTTTTTTCACATCTCAAAAACTATTCAAGTTATAAGAATGATTTCACGTTTGTTTCAATATCGATATTTGGGGCTATGAAAGAAAAAATTCGTTTCAACAAAATTTTTGTAAAATGATGAATCAGCAGAATTTCAAAATTTGAAAAAAAGTTGTTTAATTTTTTCCTATTGGCAGAACTTCGCTTTATGACGGATCAAAACTGGTGAGAAAATTTGAGCAAAATCGAGAAGGGTCGATTCTAACCGGTGGTCGATTTGACATGGAATGACCCATATATATGTAAATGTGTGTTATGAAACACTGAGGTGAACGTGCATCAAACGGTAGGAGACCCCTCTTTCGGCATCCTATGATGTTGTGCGCCCTGTAATAGCTTGCGTGTTTCACATTTTACACCTTGGTAAACAGAAAGTTTATTTCCGGATCGACGGCGTATCGTACAGCAGAAATCAACGTACTTCTAAACGACAATCTGATGTCATCTGATACCATTTCTATCCATTTTTATGCTTTTGTTTGTATTAATATGATTTTTAAAAGAAGATTACACATACTGATTTTCAATTCAATATCTATTATTTATATTATATGATGCGAATGTTGTCGGTGTGTTGTGTCGGTTGAATCAAAAAAATACTAATGTTCATCGTCTACACACACACATATATATATATATATATATATATATATATATATACATTTTTACGCAACGTATATTGATGTAACAAAATATAATTGGAAAAATGTATAGTTTTGTGAGTGACAATATTAACATTATAAATGATGAAAGCGGTCTTATATGAAAGTGAACGAAAATTAGTATACAGTGCGTAAACTGGTTATGGTCTACACAGTTCTTTCCTTCACCACTTGTTCTCTTTTATTCGCGATCTTGGTTTCAAGATAGAGACGGAAGCACAAATAAATCGCTCCGTCGCCGGATGCTAAACGCAAAGCCAACTTCAACGAGAATAATGAGAATTTCATTCTTTGAGTTACCCGTTCGTGGTTTATATCCCGGCGTTTGGAATCATAAATATCATATGGCTGACGAAACAATCAAACATTTCTCGCACAAATTTATCGCCTCACCCTTCATCATTCAGCGTTACTTTTAATCAATAATACTTATATCAATAATACCGTGGTGGATATTTTCAATAATCAACTAAAAATTCACCGTCACGATGAAAAATAATGCATCTTTCATCGTGTGTGCAAAATTATAATGAAAAGACGCTGAAAAGTATAATGTAAGACACCGGAAGGGGATAAGTTGATAAGACAAACATTAAAACTTTTGGCTCCAGGAAGATATCACAGCTATATGTATACTTCCTCTCTTATTGGACACACTTCACAGATGCTATCGCAATATTTCTATTTGATGCATGAACATATATACTGTTACGTTTGTTGTCACGTCAAAGTTCTTCGGGATGCACAATTATTGTTTACACGTGATAAACAATGTGTAACCGTGAAATGTTTTGTGAATCAACTTTCAAATCTCTATATGTAATATAATGAAATTTATTTCTATTTATATATGTTGTGAATATTGTTAAAATGTATATCTCGAGTGAAAATATTAGGGATCGGGATTAATCCAGGAGTCCGCACAGACACGAAAACTAAATGTGATTAGGATGGGACCTCAACAAAATTTTGTTACACGCCAGCAACAGGGAGAAAGGCTATGTTAAAATTTAGGATCGAGCAAAATCGGACAGAGACCATATTAGAAACAAATTAATGGTATCAAAATGACATGTTAAAATGATTTCTTATATGTACAATAGTAATTATCATTCATAAGTAAATATAGGTATATTCTCATATGCAAATGGTACCAACAAAATATGTTAAATATATTGAGTAAATAATTTTGTTGGATCATTTGTCATAGTCATATGTCGTGCACTACATTTCTTTTTTCAAGTTTTTATCTTCATATTTAATTACAATTATATTTAATAGGAAAGTCATTTTTTTCTACTTATTTGCAATGTGTTGTTTACTCTTATTCTCTTGCAAGCGACTTGTGGTAGGGTATATAGTGACGGGTTGTATTGGGCGGTGGAAGCCGTCACAAGACATTCGCGCGCGCACATCAGATAACCTATACATGTTCATATATATATATAAGCGGCTGAGCCTACTTGGCTTCCTTCTTCTCCATTTCATGTTATTTTTTGATTTTTGCAATTGTACTTTACTATTTGTACTCGTCCTGTTTTTCACTTTTGGCAATGGCCCCCCGAACTCCCTGAATATTATGAACAATCTTGTATATCAGTGAATATATATACAATGATGAACCATAGATTTTATCGTCACTTTTAAATACTTTATAATAATATAAGAATATTTTATATTTGTTTAAGTAAATAAAAGAGAAAATAATTCAAGGCTTTACGTTTTTTCATCGTTATCATCATCATGGCATATATGTACGTATCTTTGTCGTGGTGTCGTCGCCAGCCCAGAAGATCATTGGGGCTCTTTATTACTGTGACTCCCGCAGTGAAACCTACCATTTATCTATGTCAGCCTCGTTCGTCGAGACGGCGTGAGGCGTCTCTCTATTCTCTGTTGGCTTTTAGAAAATTTGCTCCTCTTCCTGATGGATTATATATTCGTCGCAAAATTATACATTGTGTATACGCAATTCTACATCTTTACGCATACCCAACGAATATAATACTCGTGTGTATACCTCACATGCGTGAATGCACATAAACTTGGAGAATCATATACGTGTTCCTCACTGCAAACATGTGATACGCGCACACATATGTACGTAGGACCGATATATGTGATTATCTATACAGAGTATTGTGCTAAAATAACAATACACTGAAATTATTCTTGAAATTTATAAGATGAATCACGATTAATTTTACAATATTATATGTAGCTCTCTGGTTTTGAATATTAAATTTGTTCTCATTTATCTTTGTAACTATTTTTTTGTGTCACATAACGTTATGTAATATATAAGGACATTGGTATACACATATATAAGTTATAATTAGGTAACGGATGAAAAATATCTCGTTATGTATGGTTCATAGATACATAGATATACAATAGGAACTTATATATTGTATATTAGTGAATGTGTATGTGTACGAATGTGTACGTCACAGAATAGAAGGCGAAGGTTGCCGGTGAAATTATATCCTGACTGGTTGGTTCACTTGCCGGATAGACTGTAGCGATAAACACGCGTTAAATACGGAAATTAACCGTTATATCTTTGCATTTATATTTGCACTTGCTCCGGTAAAGATAACTTATCCATTCGTCGCACGACATATATTTTCTAAATATAATATGTATAAATTAATCGGAGTTCGCTGCAGATGCGAGACCACAGATTATTTTATTTATTCATGACATTTATTTTTACTTAATTTCTACATATATACAGATATATATACATATATATTTAGTGTCGTAACCTTTGTTATTTTCATGAAAATATGCGTTTATCATAAAATTTGCTCATATATTTGAAATGTAAGAGAAAATGAGAATAAAAAAACCTTAATATCACGGATACATATGTGACATATGTATGTGTATATAATGATTATAAATCAGGAATTGACCGCAAGATGTCTCCTCTTACCGGCAGTCAGGAACAAATTTTGGATGGTGCGCGAGCACAATAGCTAAACTCGACAAGTGTCTTGCTCGTGGTTAGTGCTTTCTCTCTCTTGCTTTAGCGACGGAAACCTAACTACGACCAATGGCAACGCAGCTTTATCGTCGCGGCGCAGCGTATCATTGGTCCATGCATCTCGACTCCTATATCGAGCGACCGAACAAACCGCGCCTAGCGCCTCACTCGCTTGAAACTTATTGAGCATCTCCTCATGCTATATATCTCCGTAAGTGAATATCAGGAGATGCTCGGATTAGTCTCCAAAATTGTGCCTTGCATCTTTATTACTCGTCCTCCGTTGTTTTACTCATTAATTATAAGAAAGCACAAATAAAACTAGATTGAAATCCCAAGTACTTGAAGTAAAAAGATAGTGAAACAGAGGTAAATACATTGAGATGAGAGACATAATGTATTTTATGTAATTCTATATCCTAGAAAGCCTCCGAATTCGTCCTATCAAAAGTTTTACATTAACGATCCTTTTCGGTATGTATATATACATATATATACAAATATCAAATTTTTATTCTTGTTTCCAATAGATTTTCAGCAATTCAGTGAGTAAGAATTTTTGAGAATAAAAAAACTTTGTATCTGCTATTATTGATATAAAAATTTCACTTTTTTTTCATTCGCCCCATACTTGTATTTATTTTTTCTGTATTTTTTTTTTAATTTTTCCATTTTTCGTTTTTTTTTATTTTACTGGATAGGAGGAAAGGGAAGAAATAACGCGCAAGCGTGACTATACTCTCTCCAACCCCTTTTCGTTGGCATAGACCCCTCCCCGTTTCGGCGCACACCGATCACCTACGTTAGCGTACACTAATACACATAGACAATCATCCCTCTCTTCTCTCTCTTTCTTCGTGATGTTGTCGGTGCCGCCGGCGGCAAGTTCCCGCTAGCTATAACGCCACGCTCTTTTCACCGTCTGGCTGTTGTAAGACCCGACGGAATATGTTTCATTGGAAGGTACCTTTTGTTTTTCTTTCCATCGCTGTTTTTTAATTAATAAAAATATTAGTTGTACAATATTTTTAAATACAAGTAAAGTTCAAATGCATTCTCAGTGATTTGTGATACAACAATATTTTTTTTCAACATTTCGTGATATTAACTGTCTAAAGAAATATAATGCTTGCTAATAAACATTAAATAGTGCATTATTATCTTGCAAGTGACAAATAATACCATGAGTTTATGTGCAGTTTTCATACGAAGACGAAAATGAGTGTTAAGATGTACTATCATCTAGGTGCCGTCTATTGCGCCCACGAATTTTTATGCTTAGTGCACGTATGATGAGGTATCAAGAAGAAGTATATAGAAGAAACTTCAGTGATATATATATATATATATA
>CAJUYH010001233.1:0-50048 GCA_910591685.1 Galerucella tenella | reverse complement strand
TAATTCTTTTTTTTTAATTCAAAATCCATGAGAAAAAAAGAAATATTTCAAGTGCCTAGAAATTAGAGCCCTCAGTCGATCTTGCGTGTTGCGTCTATCGGCAGGATAACGAGATGTACAAGTAATACATATTGCAGACTTGACTGGGGCACAATATTTTTTTGTTTTCCATACTATTTTGTAGTTTTATCGTAATTATTTAAAAATTAGATTTAGGGTTGATCTAATCTAGGTTCAAGGCATTAAAATTCTTAAATAGAACAATAAAAAATGCAGAAAAAGTATAAAGAAATCAACTTAACTGCGCACTTGCGTATTTTCAGATAAAAAACAACAATCAGCTCCTAAAAATGTAAGTAAATCATTATCAATACATTTGGATTGATTTTTTATACAAAGAATGTGATAAAATTAGCCTGAAAACATTCCGCACTGACCAGTAAGAGTATTTTTTGACATTTAGAGCCCCATTGAAAATGCTAGGGCCCCAATTATATATTTCATGAAAACTACGTACTTAGACTAGGCGAGATCGGTTGGCGTATAACAAAATAAAAGAACATATCGGAAAACTTTCTCAGAAATTTAAATTAAAAAGTATTTTACTTTTACAGTCAGTTCGTTTTTTTTTCTATTTTGTACTTAATATTTACAGTGTAAACAGATTAAAGACGAAGCAAGTTTCGTCAAGAAGAAGCAGAGTATAAAATTCAGAGAAGTAGCTTTTGTCTGGCAAACATACAGGGACTGAAAAACTTTTTGCAATAAACAAACAATTTTCCTCATTTCCACGAACACTTTTCTATATACTGTTCTACACCAGTCTTCATGGTCAAAACGTAACTGAAGTTTATGCTACAACCTTTGTCCCTGTCAAGGGCAACAAAATTACATGGATGCTATTTTCTTCGCTGAAGTTTTGCTGTTTGTCCTCCGTGATTTTTTGCAGCTGAAGCTTGTAATATATTATGATATGATTATCTTATCTTTACTTATTATTTTTTCAAATACAGGGTGTACCAATCTTACGACAAACTTCGGTGTATAGGTTATTTTCAGAGATATCAAAAAATGTTATCAACAAAAATGGTGGATGTGTTAAAGATCCATATTTTGAAATTATATCGAACTATATACTATACTATATACTATACTATACTATACTATATGCTTCATAACTCCGTTACAAGCCAAACATATGATTTTTCAAATGGGAACCCCTTTATATTATACCGAATTCGGATAGGTTACATTTTTTTGAAGCTTTTGATATGAGGTTTTGCCACGTTATACAGAGTCCTTCAAAAGATATGGACACGTTTATGTGAAAATCGTAGGTAAATCAACGCTCTGTAGCTTGTACGTGAAAGAAAAAAATTATCTTGCCAAACAGAGTTTCGTAACATGATGCGATATCTCCGTATCCTATTAAATTTAAATTATATTCTTTGTTATATACAGGGTGAACGGAAACTCGAACCTGTCATTTTTCTTTCTTTTTTCAAATGGAACACCCTGTATTTAATAGCAAAAATAGAATCTTCGATTATGTAACTTTAATTATTGTCAAGCATTCCCTATACCCAAAGTTTATAAAAAGTGTGTTATCTGGTAATATTTATTGTAAACTATTTATTATTGACCTATTATGTGAAAGCAATAAACGTTGTAGTAACAAAAAATCCTAATTATTGATAAATTTTAATGAATAATTCATTCTAAACAAAACTAGCTACCAAAAGTATAATCCTAACCGTACTATTAAGCTGAAGGTTCAAAGTGTTTACCGTTAACATCAATGCAATGCTGTAAGAGGGGGCCCAACTGATTGGCCAGCTCGGTCACCCAATTTAACAAAAGTACATTTATTTTTTTCGGGTCTTGTAAGGAATAAGTCTATAAAATCCCCGGCCATTAGAGATGACGTGAAAGAGATAATTAGTGCGGCATTTCGATGTTAGTCAATCATTTGAACTATTCTGCAGCATTGCATTGATGTTAACGGTGAACATTTTGAATATTTAGTTTAATATTACGGTTGGGATTATACTTTTGGTGGCTAGTTTTGTTTAGAATGAATTATTCATTAAAATTTATTATTAATCAGGATTTTTTGTTACATACAACGTTTAATGCTTTCACTTAATAGGTCAGTAGTTATATTTTACAATAAATTTTACAAAATAACTGTGTTTTTATAAACTTTGGGTATAGGGAATGCTTGACAAAAATTAAGGTTACATGAAGATTCTATTTTTGCTATAAAATACAGGGTGTTCCATTTGAAAGAAGAAAGAAAATGCCATCGAGTTACCGTTCACCCTGTATACAAGAAAGAATATAATTGAAATTTAATAGGATACGGAGATATTGCATCATATTACAAAACTCTGTTCGGCAAAATACATTTTTTTTCTTCAACGTACAACAAGCTACAGAGCGTTGATTTACCTACGATTTTCACATAAACGTGTCCATATCTTTTGAAGGACTTTGTGTAACGTGGCAAAACCTTATATCATATATTCTAAAAATAATATGTTTCGTTTGTAAGGGAGTTATGCAGCACTCTGTATAGTTCGATATAATTTCAAAATATGGACCTTCAGCCCATCTACTATTTTTGTTTGATAAAGTTTTTTGATATCTCTTAAAATAACCTATATACCGAAGTTTGTCGTAAGGTTGGTACACCCTGTATGTTAAGGCTAACCTTAATCCCAACTTTAAAATTGAAAATACTCATTGACAGCTGTTACTGTAGAATTTTATTTTTAAATATTTTGGTACCTGCATATAATAAGAACTATACGTACAAAAATATTTTTTACAGAAAATATCATATTAATTCTTGGGTTTTCCGAAATGTCCGTGATTCAAAAGGGGTTTTCAATAGTCTCGCCCTGTCTATGTGTTCCATTATTTATAGAGGCCATCATTAAGTTTTTTTTACAATATTTATTTTAAGCGCAACAACCATTCTACAATTTTACAATGTAACAAATTCAACGTATATATGTTTAATAAGCCTGATTTTCAAAAGACCGCATACATTCAAGTTTTACGATGTGACCGAAATTGCTAGCGAGGTAGTTATACAAATCTCAGTTTTCTGTTAAACGAAATCATTCGCCTGTACACAGTGGAGATACGAAATATCTGAGCCACTTCTTAAGGATTTATGAACAAGATAATTAAAAAAAACTAATTCAAGCGAAATATTTAGTTTTACTATTAATATCGTTTGCTGCTTTTTCAATTTCAGTAGTAGTAGTGCTTCTAATAAAATTTAATTTTCTTCTGATTGTTTATCTCGTGCTACTACTACTTTTTCAGACTTCCCATACCAAAAATGACTAAAAAAAGCATATTACCTTCTACAATATTCCCAAAATCAAAATTAGCCATTGATCTTCTAAGTAAATGCCTCCAGAACAGTTTTCTCCAGTTTTTTATGTAAAGAAAACTTGTTTCTAATCATCTCCACACTAATTTTGGTCAACTTCGAACCCATCATAACCTAGCAATTCTGTTTAGTAAGTAGGAGCCCATTTGTTGGTCTTCTACTCTATGATCCACACTTATTTTTGTTGTTTTAATGGAAAGGACCCTGCACCATTTTATAGGTAATCCTGGCTTTCGTACGATTTTCGATTTTTTTGATATGTTGTAGTCTTGATGATAACTAAGAGATCGTGATGGGTTAAAACTGAGCAGGCCCTCCGGTTTGGCGGTGGTTGCGTCTTGTAGTTGCATCCCGAGCATAATATTTTGCCTCCCAGCACAATAAATCTCGCAATAATAGCAAATGTCTTGTATGTCGGGGGCTCATGAGGAGGTCTGCCACACTTCTGTGCCATCAGAATCACAATTTCTCCAGAGGCTGCCTCCGCAATGGTCAATTTGTTGAGCCGGTGTTTTAACAGCAAGCGGAAGCAATGAAACCGAACAAAATCATCAACAATTACGTTATGTAGGTTAGTTGGATCCATCTAACTCCCAAAGTCGTCACGAGTGGGCCCCAAAAGACTTTTTAACATTTTCTTGATTCCACGCACCCATCTCTAGTAGTAGATACTTCATGAAAAATCCGGTAGTTCGGATAGACACTGGGATAGATATTTGTCAAAAGAACCATAGTTTTCTCATTTCAGCTGATAGTTTAATAACTGAAAATGATTCAGTGGCTTTTTGTTTCAATTAACAGCTGTATGCTTGTGATTGTCGAAACTGTTAAGTAAAATTAGAAAATCATATATGCAATGTATGTCGTATCTTGCCACTGTCACTTTATGTCATGTTTATACGATTAATAAATTTATCTATAAACTAATAATAAGCTTTTTAATTACCCACATCAAACAGGTTATGGGCCCAGGACTGTTCCTTGGGTAAACTGTGGGTAATTTTTCTTAGCGTAATCGCGAAAAGTTTGCAAGAAGTGAAAAAGGTGCAGCAACAAAATGGCAGCTGTGAGTAGTCTTTCTGTGCCAATTTTGGAAGCGAATAATTTCAACAACTGGAGATTTCGCATCTTGACTTTGCTAACTAGAGAACAGTGTAATGATGTTATTGAAAATGATTCGCCACCGTCGACCGCATCAATTGAGGAGCAACAAAAATTCAAGAGACTTGATGCTAAAGCAAAGTCCATAATCGTTCAGGGTGTGTCAGATAAGCATTTGGACATTGTTAAAGATTGTGCTACTGCAAAAGAGCAATTACAAGCTCTAAAAGATATATTTGTTAGAACAAGTTCTTTTACTAAATTATCTTTGTGGAGAAAATTGTTCAGTTTACGTTCTGGAATCAATGAAAGTTTGGAGGACCATTTCTTGAAATTCGATTCAATAATACGTGACCTTAAAAACCTTGGATCAACTATCGATGAGAGTGATCGTGTGTGCCACTTACTGTTATCATTGTCGAAACGAATACTATTATACTCACAGACATATATATGTCTGTGATTATACTCCACAATACCCGTACGTATTAGGTAATTGAAGATCAGACAATCGAAAGTAGATCTACGTGGGATATACACAACTGAAGATGCAAGTAGGTTGTTCCGCTTATGTCAAAGGAAAAAATAGTAAAAATACGCAGCGTCAGGACATAGAAGACAACAAGAAAATGTCTGACAATTTCCGACTGACGTCTGTCACGGGTGATGGCTCTTTTGACAGAGATCTATCCCAGTATCTAACCGAACAACCGGATTTTTCATGAAGTATCTACTACTAGAGATAGGTGCGTGGGATCAAGAATATGATAAAAAGTCTTTTGGGGCCCACTCGTGAGGACCTTGGGAGTTAGATGGATCCAACTAACCTACATAACTTGATTGTTGATGATTTTGTTCGGTTTCATTGCTTCCGCTTGTTGTTAAAACACCGGCCTAACAAATTGACCATTGCGGAGGCACCCCCTGGAGAAATTGTGATTCTGATGGCACAGAAGTGTGGCAGACCTCCTCATGAGCCCCCGACATACAAGACATTTGCTATTATTGCGAGATTTATTGTGCTGGGAGGCAAAATTTTATGCTCGGGATGCAACTACAAGACGCCACCACCGCCAAACCGGAGGGCCTGCACAATTTTAACCCATCACGATCTTTTAGTTATCATCAAGACTACAACATATAAAAAAAATCGGAAATTGTACGAGAGCCAGGATTACCTATAAAATGGTGCAGGGTCCTTTGCACATTTGATTTCTAGTCCAGGCCAGGTCTCATTATCTCGATAACTATCGAGTTTTCAAAAAAATTATGGGAATCACTTTTCTAGATAATAAGACGATCTTCATTTTTTAACTGAAGAAAAATTCTCTAATTCCCATATTTAGCCAGATATTAGCGAGAAACCCGTTTTCCTGGGTTTAGATGGCCATTCCCCCCCTTCCGTAAACTCAATCGCCTTAAGTATTTTCTCGTTTAAAAAAACCTGCCGTGACCTACAAATTAAGCCCAAAGTGAAGCCTTCGGGGACTTTTCAGGAGCTTTGTCCGTTCATTTACTGGACTAATCATTAAATTCATTTTATCTACCACAAAAACACAAAAATTCATGAGGAAATTCCTATTACAGAACAACTGATTTTTGTAGAATTACGTTTTCGGTCTCTGCTACAGCAACAATCATAGTTTGCTCACAAAAAATTTGCTTTTCGAACTTTCACGTATATTTTTCTACTTGAGTGGAATTCTTTAGAAACAGTTAGTTTCATTTGAAAAAGTAACAGAAATTATATATGTTGTACACGGTTATTCTATTTAAATTAAACACCCCCTATTATCGTTATTATTACTTTTAGAAAAAAAAGTATCATATAAAAGTTGTTTGGTTACAGCTGAATCTTCTTAATATTCTATCAAAAGTTCAGTAGCGTGCCAATTTGAGGGGATACAAAAAATAATTTTCACATATTTTGAATGAACCTTTTTTTCCAATTTCAAAAATATATAATATGTTACCCTTACCTTATTCCATTTTTGAGTTATGAAATGTTGTAAATCAAGTCGCGTCCACATTATGTCGACTAGGTAGATCGACAATGCCGATCCAGTGTGGATGGTCGCCCGACATTGTCGATCCATAATGTGGACGCAGCTTTCAATAGATGGCATTGTCGATCGACCATGTCGATCGACACCATTCGACATAATGTGGACGCGACATGTCGCTCCAGTGTGGATGGTCGCCCGACAATGTCGATCCATAATGTGGACGCAGTTTTACTATAGTCGATTGTCGATTGACCAAGTAGATCGACACCATTCGACATAATGTGGACGCGGCTTAAGTTTTATTAATTACTGTAAATATGAAAAAGACAATTTGTTGAAGTAAGCTATGAAATTGACAAATAATATGTTTGATAATTGACATTTTTCATATAAAGTAATTAAAATGGTTCTCAGTAAGAAAGAAAAAGTCAAAATATATTCCTAATACAAAACAGAAAACAAAGATTTATTCATGAGAATTTATAAATAATAACTTATAAAAGATATTCGAGATGTCCACCATTATTGTTAATGAATAATTGATAACACCGTCTTATATTTTTACAATAACATTGCTCATTATTTTCATTGAGTTTGTTAATTTCAAGTTGAATCCTCGCTTTAAGCACTTGTATATTAGTATTATTAATAAAATCTTCCACCTCTCTGTGAACCATTTTAATTACTTTATCTAAAAAATGTTAATTATCAAACATATCAGTTATCATTTTCATAGCTTACTTTGATAAATTATCTTTTTCATATTTACAGTAATAACTAAAACTCAGGTAGGGGTAACATATTGTATATTTTTGAAATCAGAAAAAAAATCCATTCCAAAAATGTGAAAATATACAGGGTTTCCCATTTAAAAAAGAACTATTATTTTTTGTATATCCCCTCAAATTTGCCAGCTACTGAACTTTTACAATATTAAGAAAATTCAGCTGTAACCAAACGACTCTTTTTTCTAAAGGTAGCGATGATAAGGGATGGGTAATTTATAATGAATAACCCTGTACATGGTATGAATATTCAATTATTTAGAATAAAAAACTTGCATAGTACTGTCTTCTATTATTTCTAGCACTTGCTGACTTTAAAGGATCAAGGATCTAGGAGAAATATTTTGTTGTGTTATGTACCTACCTACATCTGAATCAGAATAATAGCTGAGAAACTAATGCAATTGAAGTCCATAGCAAATAAAAATAATATGGATAAATAGGTATAGTTTTTCTTTTGATTTGAAAAGCAGCACTGAAATTTTCGAAAAATTATTTGAAAATTTTTTCTTCCTTCAAACTTTGTATTTTGTTAATTTTTTGATAGTATCAGATATAGACTAGAATTTAATAAAAAGTTATGTTTTCACAGCCTAGAAGTTTCTGTAGGAATAAGTGGTGGAAGAATAATTATCTGTTGGATATGGATATTTATAATAAATCCCATTTTAACTGGCTGTTAACACTTGTCACCGGAGATAACAATTTATGCAATTCTACAAATCAAAATACATGTCACATTAAAAATTCAAGTTCTATCCCACCTTACAAAAGATCTAAACCTGTGTAATATTCAATTAAACATCTTCAATCCAATTTCAACTATTCCAGACTAATCGTATGAAACCTTTGTCTAATGTTCTCCAAAAAACCATTTCTTAAAATGACTTATAACCTAACGCATTCTAAATCTAAATTTAATAGACATACATAACTTGTGCTTAAAAGTATTAGTTAGTGTAGACATTTAATTATTTTTTTTGTGAACGTACTGAAAACTGCACCGTAGACATACGTTCGATTTTTTTATTTATTTTAGTTTCACCACATCTAGTATATAATATATAGATATATTTATGATCTTGTTAGTTCACTACCATAACAACAACGAGAAATATTTCAATAGAACTATTAACGATTCAACCTTAAAAACTACTTAATAATTGGATAAACTTGAAAACATTCTACTGGCAGATATCCTGGTTTCAATGTATATAAAAAATAATAAGTTAAGGTGCGTTTTACGCTATAGACCGATCTTACGTTGACTCACTCAGCATTTGGCTTGCGAGTCGTGACTCGCGTCACACGTCACGAAGATCATCAAGCCTTTAGAGCTCGTAGTTACAAGCAGAACTGCTTTCCTTCAAACTGCTTTCCTTAAACTTTCTCTTGAAAGTACAAACCACTCAGTCACTTTTTGCTTGCTAATTAGTAATTTCTCCTTTGCTCAAGTCATCTTCAATCTTTTGGAGCCTTCATGATCTAGTTCTATTTCGCCTCACTCCATCCATTTTCATTCACATACTAACTAGCTCAAATTTATCACGACTCGGTACAACTTTTCCAATATTTCATATTTTGATCTCATCCTGTATTTTTTTTGTCAGCCTCTTCTGAAATCTTTATAGATCATGGACTTGCTCAAATACTTGTAATCTGTCTTGCTCTTGCTCAAATATTTTGTTACTTACCTACTACTCACGTCCTTTCTCGGTCTTGTTCTTGGTCTGACTCCTCTGGACCTGTACGTCAAGGAGGTTGCGTTAATGGCCATGGTACGATTGCGCACGGCTGGTGTAAACCCCGAAGTAGGAGTGGGTCAATTGAGGCTAAGCCTATGGCAAGTAGCGCTTACTGCGCTACCTCTGCTGCAGGCAGCAAATGATGCAATTGAACCCAGGTTTGTGTTTAATAAACCCTACGAAATACAAATAAAACAGAACACAGAGTCAGATGCTGCAAGTGCAATACGCATATTTACAGATTGGTCAAAAACGAAAGAAGGCTCAGGATGTGGAGTTTACTCCAGAGCACTAAGCCTAAGGATTAAGTGGGGAATGGGAAACAATACCAGCGTGGTTCAAACAGAACTGGCTGGTATCTCAATTGCCGCAAAAGAACTAACCAGAAAAGGATAACAAAATTATCCTGAGGTGGGTTGAAGGGCACGACGTTTAACAGTAGGATTTCTGATACACCTCTATGCAGGATGCGTGAACAGGAAGATGAAACTGTTAGACATCTCTTATCTCTCATCCATATTTTCCAGTATTTTTCTTATCAATCCGCCTTGTCAAGTTTCTGAGCTACTCCAATGATACTAAGCTTTAACCCACGGTCCTCCTTCTAGCACTTCACCTACTGGTCTTCAAATATCCAGCTTCTGAGCTCTAGCTCATTAGTATTTCTTCCAATTTCAATAGTTGATGCCTGTTTCTTTCATTATTAAAATACATTGAAAACAGGAAACTACTGTTATATATAAATATCTCTACCAAAGCGCTTAAGGTTCTTAAACAATTATTTGGTTTTGGACAAACAACAAAACGCTATTAGATGCAGTGATCACAACATGAACGACTATAGGGCTCAAACAAAAGTCAACTTTCAAGTGTGATGTCAGCATTTAATAGCATCGACAAAATTTTCAAAACACTACCAAAATATTCTTAATGTGACATGCATTGTTATAAGGAACAAAAAATAGAGGTTGATGATGAAAAGAGGCGTTGTAGAATAAAAAAATATATAAAAAAACAATATGGGAGCATGTAGGATAATATATTTGTGCAAGAAAGTTAAAGATTCTAAGAAACAAAGTACTGAGCAAATTTTTAATTCAAATATATCGAAAAGATCATTGTTTTTAACTTTATTATTCATAACTTTGTAAAGTTGTCATTGAAAACCAGTAATTTAAGTTACAGTTAAAAATATATCAATTATTTGTGAGCAAAGTTGTACTATAGTCATTGTAGATTTGTAAAACTATACTATGACAATATACGCCAGTTGACAAATTAGAGAAAATAGTGATGAGTGTTTCAATTAAAATGAATCAAAATAAAATTGAAATAAAGGAAGGATAAAACGTTTAAAAACTAGTTATCACCATTTTCTCCGACATTCTAATGATTCTTTACATCTTACCCATACTTTTGAACACTTCAAGTATTATCCTAAAGTATTGTTTTTGATTTGGCTGTTTAATAGATACAGAGTAGTGTTAAAGATATCCTAACGTTGCGTAGGTCTTCACAAATGGAGTATCAACTTTGCAGGTCTCCCTATAACAATATAAGCATGTAAAATGTAGAACTAACGGCCGTTTTCATAACAAATACTTTATTACTTTAACTTCACTCTCTTCAATTTCTGTTCATTTCCTTTGAGTAAAGTGTGATTTTACGTTTATCAAGAGAAGTTGGTATCGGTGACTATATTATATGACAGTTTCGAGATTTTTTCAACTGAAGTAGGGTTATGTTATGTTATGTACGTCCTAAAGACGTCTTCAAAACATATTTTGGATATTAGCGGACATCTTCGAAACGTCATGAACATCGTGAACAAACGTCTTTAAGATGTCTTTGAAACGTGTTTGTGCTATCTGGGGATGCTGCTATCCTCAAAGGCTGATGACTCGGTATCTATTTCCATTGTCCATTGTCCACAATACTGACACAACGAATTGAAAACTGTCTTAAATTTTGAGGTTCAAGTCGCCCAAAGTCGCGATTGTGTCCACTTTAACTTAAAGTCGACTGTTATGAAATCGATTTTTATTTAAAGTTTGCTTTAAAACTTGAAGTAGTGTTAAGCTTTGTTATGAAAACGGCCGAAAGGTAAGAATTACGGGATAACCTGAATACTTACTCATCTTCCCAAGGACAAACGTCATTTGATTTAGCTTCAGCTTGCTCCTGATCCGGTTCTTCATTATTTTCAGCAGCTTCAATATCTCCTGGTTCTATTTCTAAAGTTTCACCGAGTTCCGAAGGCGGTAACTCACTACCTGGAGATTCACTATCAGGTTCAGCTAGCGGCGCCAGAGGCTCCTGCATCATACATATCGTAATCTCGCTTACATTTTCATCTTTTTCTTCTAATTCACTAACTTCTGAAATTTATACGATTCATACTTAAGCTATATGGATGTAGTGATATTATTTTACAGTCCGGGCGACAACAAATACTTACCTGGATAAGGAGTTTCATCCACAGCCGAACTAACACTTATAGTGGGTGCTACAGACCCAGCTCCGCTAGACGTAAAAGTTTTTACAAGACTATGACTCTTTTTTAAAGTTTTAGTTGCTTTTTCCTCCGTTTCAGAGGACTTATTGTCTACGTCACTATTATTACCGAACGCACAGGATGACGTCACATGCGTAGCCGCAACGGGATTCGCTGCAACTACGCTTCCTATTGTTTCGACGGAACTAAGCGCCGATACCGAATTGAGTGCCATTGTGGAACTAACCATTGCGGAACTGTCTTCGAAGGAAGATACTTTTCGCCTGCTAACTGAAGAAGTCGTGTCCGCCGCTGATGATGGTGTGGAATGTTGAATGGGAACGGAAACGGAGGCTCTTCTTTGGGGTTCTATCGGATGGGCTATTAAATTTCGACAGCTGTCAAGTGTGTGTTGTTGGGTTAACATACAGGATCTCTGCACCTGAAAAATTTTCAACCACAGATATGTTTTCGCGTTCTAGTTAAATATTCACCTTTCCGGCTACCTCTGCTACTGCAACACTGATATCTGAAGAAGAGCTTCCAGAATCAAGTTGAGCTGAATTTTTTCTACTTCTTGTTTCTGCAGTACCAGTTTCCCATGGACAAACTTCTTCCGATGTTGAGGCACCAGCTACTATTGCTATACTGGGCTTCTTTATCCTAAATACAAAAAAACTCATCAAGTATGGATAGGTTTTATTGTTTTTAAACCTTCCTTATTTATTCTGTACAAACGGTTGTTACCTGATACAAATCTGGTCATTTTTTTAACGACCTTCAGCTCACCTCGACAGCTAGATTCAAACTGGTAGAAAGAAGGGCTAGATTATATTATTTTTGTAAATAAAATGACGAAAGAGAGAATGAATGAAGAACAATCGTGTCTAACAATTTGCTTCGATCTCTTTGAAGGAACCTAAATATGGAGGCGTGCATTTAGTCGTTGCAGTTCTTATGTATTTAAAGTGCCATGGCCTGTAAATAAACGACCCAGATTTGTATGGTGATAGCTGCTTAAAGCATAGTACGTATAATGAATATACAGTGCCATTCAAAAGTCAACTACCCCCTCGTATCTTTTGAACGGCTACACTTACATTAATAAAATTTGGAGGGTGAAAATAAAGTGTTGTAAACTTCTCTACGAATTGTAACAGGTGACGTAATAGTAATAGATGACGTCACAGTGCCACTCTGGCCAATAATGTTGAATAGGACCTTATGGCAAGTGATATCTCGTTTGAAAGGCATTGACATTGGCTACATAGCCATATTAATTTTGTTTGTGAATAGCACTGTATACAACTGATGCATGGGTCGTGCTGTTTAAAATACTTGGCTTACTATTTTACCATTGATTATCAACAAATAGTAGTTTAACATCAAATAGGTACCGGTGCAATACGATATTTTCAAAGGTGGTGATACAATTTTATTATACATATAGGTATAGTTATTATAAATTTTCAAGTGCAGCTAACAAGGCATTCACTTTTACAAATTACCATCTTGATTTTTATAATAATTTTTATACAAATTCAACTTTAATTTTCTTAATAATGATATAGGTACTATGGTTACTACAAAATTTAATGTTGAGATCTAGCTTCCATGTTTGGTTGCGTCAACTGGTGTTAATACTTTGAATTGTGATTGGTGAGATTATGTGAGATTTTAAAGAGATGTTGGAGTGCATTGATTTTTATTATTAACATTTTTAACTTGATCTTTTTTTTTATTCTTATTCCTAAACACTCATGCATAATGGTTTCATCTATAAGATATGTTAAATAGGTGATAATAAAATTAAAAACTTTTTGAATTGAGCCTTTAATAATGATACTTCTTCTAACTTCTTCCGGTCGACGGAAAAAACTATTTTTTTTGTTCACTTTACAAACTAGTGCTTAGATAATATCTAACATATCCTTAATATTTTATGTACATACGTTAAAAAGTATTATTTTCAATGTTTAACAACAATTTGACAACACCAAAATACAACAGCAATAACAAATAGATACTCATAATGTAATATTGCATCTAAAGACTGTTCATTTAATGAAGGTGGTATGGTTAATTGTGAACGACATGTTTCTGGGAGGTGAGTTTTTAAGACTGTCATGAGCTTCGATTGGAATTTGGAGCAGCGGTTCACGTTCTTTTGAGTTAATAGTAAATTTTAGAGAGAAAACCGGAAAATTTTCTAAAGATTAATTGGTCCCAAGACATATAGGAGACGTGCTAAGACTCTCCCTTTACCTTTCCCTTTCCCTTTTTTGATGTTTCACCTTGTATAAAAATGAACAGTCAGTAGATTTAAATCAAAAATGAAAATGTTCCGGCAAAAGGATAGTTGGGAACCTTTATTTTTTTTCACTTACGGACTGACGTTAGTATTGGCCTGATTGGCTGCCACCACGGGAAGCTTCGCAATGCACGCCAGATCACCCCTGTAATTCAAGCATGAATTTCCTCTATCTAACTACTCTAAACATAGCGATTTGTTAAATTATGCGACCATTTGAGAACCACCAAATAATTGTCTGTTAAAATACTCTGCATAACTAAAGATATTCTACTGACATAAGAGAAAGTTTTTTAAAAAAGTACTGAGAATTATATTCATAAATCACCTCTATTTAATGTTTCCAAATCACATCCAGCGCAAAACTCTCTAAATCTAACGCGATTCATTGAAAAATGGTGTATATGAATAGTTTATTAAGTATTTTTTGTTTAATTAAACAATCTTTTACCTATATTGTATTATAACCGAAAAGGTTTATCATAAATCTAAATGAATTTAACTGAAATTCACATCAATATTGTCAACAAATAGCTTATAACTCATTTACGCTTTGCGCTCCATAAGATTTCTTAAAGCCGCCATGTTTTTCCTATTTTTCATTAGGGTCGCAGAAACGTGAAGAGATAGAAAGAGTCCAATCACTGCATTAAAATATAAAATTCATTAAAAATATACTCCTGTCGCCATCTACGTACAAGTAGGAAAAGTAGTATTTCGCATAATGAAGCTACCTATCGTTAACTCTAACTGCAATATGAATTAAGTAACTATGTTAATCACAAAATCAATTGGTGAGTATTTCAACTGCCTTACAATATTATTAAATTATTTTTGGATCCAAGGTATATCTAATAACACAATTCTTTTGGAAATTTGTGGAAAAAACACACATCGCCATCTATGTGAAAGTAGCCAATACAACCTCTTGCACAATGCAGTGACATATGAATTCTAACTGCAATTTGAAAACAAGTACGATCTTTATCACAGAATCAATTGATTCGAATCAGAATATTTTTTTGATATTATTACGGTATTTTTGGAGCCTGCTAGACTTTTATAACACCTTCAATTTCTATAACAAGAAAAAACATGCACTGCCATCTATGGGGAAGTAGGCAAGGTAGTACTTTGTTAGATAATACTATGAGACTCATTCATACAAACTATAAAGTTCAATACTACTTTGGCTTCCATTCCATAGATGGCGCCAGCAGAATGTATTTGATATATTTTATAAATACTTTTTTTATTGCAACACTAATATTCCATTTAAAATTAGAAATATATTACTGATAAGTGAATTATAATTTTTTAAATACGCACATCTTCACCTCTCCAATGGTGTCTCAAACATTGATGTATGTCAACGTATTGAGAAGCTAGGAGCTACGAGTACCTATATCGTTCTGAAAATTTTATGTACCTGGTGCCTCCATTTGATGATGAGAGTGTTTCTATATATCGTTCATACGAATGAAGAGGGTTACATACCAAAAACTTCTCTATATTAGCGAGGTAAACTATCTAAAACTTATGTGGAAGAAGGGAATGAGCATATGAAAGAATATGCTTAAACCAAAAGTTTCTAGTGCAGCAGCATTAAAGTGATTACATGGTTTTTTCGGTTCGATTGATTAACTTCCTACGAATATTATATTCTAAACAAAGAGGCTTAGCATATTTCCAAATGAATTTACAACAATAATAATATGTATTTTCAACAAATAGGCCACAATAAAATATAACATTTATTAAAAAACATACTTCTGGCGCCATCTACGTGCAAGTAACCGAAGCTGTCGCCAGTTCCAATGGCAAAATGAATAAAATGACTATGTTCACTACAGAAATTTTGATATTTTAATATTTTTGTTATAAAATTACAGTATTTTTTGGGTCTATTGTACTACTACAATATAATTTATTTCGAAATTCATTGAAAAAACATTTGGCGCCATCTATGTGGGAGTAGCCAAAGTAGCCTCTTGTACTGTGGAGTGACTTATTCCCATTATAAATTCGATATAAAAACACGTACATCTTCATCACAGAATCAATTGTATGAAATTAGAATTTTTTTGTTATGTTATTACGCTATTTTCGAAACCTGGGAACACTCTTAATCTTAAATACAAAAAAAACATGCTGCGCCATCTATGTGTAGGTAGGCAAAGCAGTACTTCGTAGTAGCATTCATATATCACATCATGATGTGCATTAATACTTTTGCTATTTCCACATAGATGGCGCCAGGATGTTGTTTTTTAATTATTTTCAAAGAATATTATTCTGCTAAACTCCTGATACCTCTTCACGTCTCTGTTATCCTATTAGAAAATACAAAAAACATGGCGTCTTAGAGGGATCGAACGACGGACGGACGCAACGTTATTAGGTTTAGACAGGAATAATTCCTTGTAGTGGAATGGGATTATTCTTAGGCAGAAGTGGTTTATATTAGGAAGATAAAGAAATGTATATTTATCACGGGACAGTAACAAATAGTTTAAATTTATTAGTTTTTATTCAAATGAAGGAAAATAGTTTAAAAAGTATTTCTGAATTGTGGAAAATGATCGGGATTTTTATAAACGACTATTACTAGTAAAGTGGTATAATGATTGAATGTAGTACATGATATATTGAAATTAAAGAGAGAAATCATAATATTGTATTGACTAAGCTAAAAAAATACAAGAATCCTCAAATATTAATAACAAAGTTTTGAGCTGTTGTAAAATAAAACCAAATAGTGGAGACTAAATTTTAAATACCTTCCCATTCACTTACAGAGTATAAAATCACAAAATGTTGATAGATTCTGGTAGATCGTCAGGTGCCATATTGAAAAAAAAAACGTTTTTGGCCGATATCTCGGGAATTTTGCACTTTAGGGCAAAAGTCATTGAAACTGTTATTATAGAGAATAAAATTCCGCACCTTTTGTTTCACGTAAACTTTTTTTTAAAGCTTACCGTTCACGATTTATGGCCTATTTAATTAACCGGCTTCTCCATCACGGCTCGGTCCATATTTTTTGAAATATAGGACATTTGGCGTCCAGGTAACCGTTCCTTTTCTGTCTTTAAAAGAAGGGATGGAACGTCTGCTGTATATCTATATATTATAGTGAGACTCGTCTTCAACGTCCATGATAATGAAGTATCCATTGAGGCTTTACAGTCTTCTTTGTACTCCTCGGAAGAGGGTAACGAAGATGAAGATGAAACATCAATTATGATTGGATCGGTCACCGGAATCTGCGTCAGCATTTTGTGATTAAATTTGAGGTAAAGTTCTTCTTTTACTGGCATGTAGAAAATTGAGAGTTTTTTTTTTAATATATTTGGTGGTACTTAACATTGTAAAAAACCTTAAAATTGATGATCGAAAAACAGTACTTATAGTGCTCCACAGTAATATTTTGTGGACACTATAACTGATGAGAAGCCATGCGGAATCGCATGCAGCTTTCTCACTCTTACCGTTTAGAATTTCACTTAATAAATGTTTCCGGAATGTCATCAACTGCCCATTTGACAAATATTCTTAGACTCGGAGAATCATGAGATTTCAAATATACTTAAATCTTATTCAAGAACAAAGCATTACTTTTGATACTGCTTAAAAACAACTAAATGCACCTGACAATTCAATGAAAATTTACGTAAAAACCTAGAAAATATTACACAATTCCCCTGTTAAAAGCAATGTTATCATTTTGTGATCAAGCTGACCACAATTTGTTGAGTGAAATTCAATCGGTAAAAGTAAACTTTTCAGCCAACAGAAAAAGTTGACTCACCTGTAGGGTATATCACTGAGATTACTCTGAGAATGAGAATGCGGCACTTTGCTGGTATCCTTAACTCCAGATATGGCAAGCTCGTGAGCCGAGCCCGATAAGCTCCTATCGCTGCCCCGACGTTTCGAAAGAGCTCCGCACATCACGACAGTTCCCTGCGAAGGCTGTTGTTGTATGAGTTGCTGATTGGGAGCTGTACTGGTCGAAGCTTTTTTCTTTGTTTGACCGAACCCAAAAAAACTAAAAAAATACTTCATGCTATAGTAATAAGTTCATTAGACGTTAACTGTGAGCTTACCGTTTCTTTTGTGAAGGTTGGATGCCTGTAGCTAATAAATTTTTGTAATATTCCGATCTGATAAACCTTGGGTAACAATCTTTTTTCAGCAGCAAAGTATATACATGTTCTTGTGCGGCGTCGAAGGTAAATCTACTGGGCGTTTTCATTTCTTGGTTTATTTTTTCCATAGTTTTTCCGTCTATGTTGATTTCACATGGTGCACCGGGTGCTAAGAACTCCCTTTAAAAAGATAGAAAGTTGAAGTTTATATATTTTCAAGTATTACAAGACGATGAAAAAGCACCCGGGTCTGACAAAAAAAAGTTAAAGAAGAACTGAAGAAGCAAACGCAGAAGATGTCGTTTTACTGGCTGGAAGTGAAAAATGCTTGCCAATAAATATGATTGTATGGAACACAGTAACGAAGAAGAATGGCGTGAAGATAAACAAGAATAAAACAAAAGTAATGATCATCTGTATCTGTATCTGAAATAATCTCAAATATTTTGAGGTTACATTGGATGAAAGAGGGACACAAGACGCTGATATTAACAATATAATTCAAATACTGAATAAATTTTACTATGCAACGAACACAAAATGTATAAATAGAAGAAAACCAACCAATATACCAACAATTATTGGAAGTGAATCTTGGGTGTTAACAGAACAACAGAAAAGTGATATAAGATATAGGAAAATCCAAATTGTGACATAATCCCCAATAATATAGTAGATTGTTACACATAAATATTTATTTATACATTTTTTTGTTCAATTTTACTCACTCGAAAATCTCCTGAACCTTCCAAGATATCTGCGATTGTGCTGACCTTCTTAAATCTTGAACCGCCATCCAAAATCGAATGTTTTCGTGACTATATTCTTTTCTCAAGTAATTAGTGAACTCCTGCAGTCCGGTAGGGTCAGATACCAATTCCTCCATGGACAACGCCCATCTTCTTACTCTTTTCTCCGTAGGTACATCCACCCTGTAAGAATTTTTAACAATATAACATTAGTAATAATTAATAAACGGCTAGTGACCAGTAGAATGGAGCAAAGTTAGCAGCTCATACACTAACTTCTCTTTTTATATGGTTTTTGACGATGCAATGAAGTTGTAAACGCGGTGAATTGGCGAATGCGCCGGGATTTGAAAGGTTGGTGGAAATATTGGGCGCATTCGCCAAATTTTCAATTCTTGAAAATTGTAGACGACAAGGAATCCAAAAAGAAGAGATAGATCAAGTAATACAAGAAATCAAAATAGGCAAGGCTAACGGAGAAGATCATTGAATCTTTTGGGGAAAGAGGAAAGGAATGGATATGGAAGGTATGCAAAGAAGCATTAATAATACCCATCTTTAAAAAGGGAGATCAGGCACAATGTGGGAATTACAGAGAAATCTATTTGGTCCAAACTAGCTATAAAGTATACACAGGAATAATAGTTAAAGGAATAATTATGTAGAACCAAAATTAGGAGAAGAGAAGAACAGGGAGCTTTTAGACCTGGGAGACAAACAAATGATAATATTTATATACTGAGGAATATAATCGAAAGAAATATAGAAAAGGAAGAAGAAATGTACCCTACATTCATAGATCTAAAAGCATCCTTTGATACAGTAGATAGAAGGGAAGTATGGAGAACCCTGGAGGCAAGGTACAAATTGCATGGCAAAGGTCAGAAGAATTTAAAGTGTATAAGGGAATAAAACAAGGAGACAGTTACAAGAGATGGGTTTAGACCATAGCAGAAATGAAAAACTTTGCAAGAGACAGAAAGGCATGGAAGAAGAAAGAAGAAGAAGAAAAGTGTATAGACGAAAAAGTTTAAAACGGGAAAAAGGGTATCAAATTGGTAAAAGTGGTGGACTTTTTTAGTTTAACATCGTCGAAGGTTGTTAAGAAATCATCAGGCTTGGTGAGTTAATTTCTTTTATTCGTCTAAATTGTGTAGAAATTCTAATTGCTGTTTTTATTTGGTAATCAGCGAAGGCTTCCGGCGTTCAATTGATTTTTTTCATTATTAAATATAGAATTATTCAGCACACAACTCCAAGTAAGGTATTTCTGAATGGGAAATGAAAGGCTCGCCTCAAATGTACGGAAATAAAATACAAATCCAAACGATTGAAATTCTTTAATCCTGACATTTGAAAACTTATGAGACATTCATTTGGTTCGAAGAAAGTTCGAAGAAAGTTTTCCGGGAGCTTTGAAAATTGGTAATTCTATAGATTTTTATGTGATTTTTCCGAATTTTCATTTTGCTACCTTATATTTTTTCCGCTGGCGACGCCATATTGGCAAAATGTCATCTAAAAGCTAGTTTAAATATTGAAATTATAATTATTTTTTCAATAAACCATCAATATATTGTCGTATAAAAATAATATACGAAAACGAATGGGAAGACACTCGGAGAATAACTATCTGCTGCTACTTAAGCATTGGATGATGGTATATACTTCAAAATTAGACCTAGATATGTCTACCAGTTTATTGTCAGGCAAATGAAGGATAATTTAGCTTTTTAAACATTTTTATTTCATCTCGCAAGTATTTATAGAAAATTTAAAAAACTTAATACTGAAAAATCTACATTTATCTGTATAATACTTGCCTTTTTACCATAACTTCAAAAGATTTCCTTAAACGGTGCATCATTACCTCGCTGCAAAAAAATCACTTTCGTTACAAATCACTGATAGTTTTTTTTTTCAAAACGATGCTAATCTTTTCATCTAAAAACAAACCGCATGCTGGATACTTATCTAAATTCTGCTTGTTTACTGTAATTTTAATGGTTATTCTTTTTAAATTTAATTGGTTCAGATTATACTTTATTTATAGACTCATTTATACAGTTCAACGTTATAGCCTGAAATCTTCTAAAAGTACCTACTACCTACAGAAGCCAAAACAAGCCAAAACAATACGTATTTCAAACAATTTCTACTTTAGTTCTTTGATATTAAGTTTTTTTTATTATTTTCTTAGATGTAGATTTCACGTAATAACAAAAGGAACACTAAAAAAACACTTGAAACCTGTCAATTTCACCAAAAAGTTGCCAAGAAGACTCATTAACAAACAAAACCACACAAATTTACCTAAAATTGAAAAGAATCATGCAATTGACGAATATTTTATTCAATATCACGAAAATATACAGTAAGAAACACAAGAAAATGGAACTAGAATTAAAAAAAAGACGATATATCATACAATAATGCACAATTTCATGAACTCAAACATTCAAACAGAAAAATACACAGCACAGTACACAGCACAGTATTGAAATCACGTCCTGTATATAAATAATATGACATTATATGAAAACTAGGGTCGTCCACGGTGGTAAATATGATCAAAACTGCGACATGAGCTGATAAATTTGTGTGAAACAAAGTGGAATAAGGACAAATTAAACGATCCTACTTTTTGGCTCCCTAAGTAGTGTTAAACTCTCGAAAATCACAGGCGAAACGTTAGGATTTCCAAGTAAAATTGAGTCTACCAATAAACAAACCTGTACAAAGAATTATGATTTTTTTATGATGAGAATTCTGTTATAGCTAATCTACTTGTGCATAAGTACTATATATAACAGTACTACAAAAGGGAATTTATCTAGACTTTTCAACTGTGCAAATTACAATAAGTTTGTGTCTCACACAATGCAGCAAACAATTTATTTAAGACAGTGTGAGTAATTGCTCTTAATTAAAAAATTCATCAGTTATTATAATATACATAATTATTGTACATTTTTTATTTATATACATGTAAAATATTTACTGGTAAGAAACAGTCAAGAATTCGCTTAAATGCTGGAAAGAGACAACAAAGTGTCTCTAATATGGGTGGCGGCACATGAGGCGATTGCAGGTGACGAAATGGAGGACCAGTTAGCTCAGGAAGGTTCTAAACGAGACTTCATAGGTCCGGAACCGATTTGTGGAATCAATTTTGACTGGAGTACGCGAAATTTCATATGCTGTCTATCCAGAAATATGTAAACAATTACTGTGCAATTTAAAATTCAATTTTATGTACAGAATTCTCAACATATTTAAAAAAAAAATTGTGCTTATTAAGTTATTGGTTGCTTCGAGCAGCGAGGTAAGAGGTTATAATGCAAAGATCATGCTCAGTATTTAATTTTTTTTATTGATCTAATTTTATTTTAAAAATATAGTTATTTTCGACATACCCTATACAACGCAAAATGTAGAGTGATTATTATTTTTGGTTTAGATATATGTAAAGTTGAATGGCTTATTGGAGGCTAAATAAAAAAATTGTGATGTAAAATAAACAGGCACTATGACTGGGAACATGAAAAACCTTGAGAACTTAAAATCACAACAAATTCTAACCTGAAAGGACTGAATCCCAAAACTTATTCTGCAATATAAAGTAACCTGATCACTGGTGCAATTATGTCGAAATTACAAAAGCAGTGTTTTTTAAAGCTGTTGAATTTTGTTTACCTGTTGTTTGAACTGCTTCACTAATCAGTATTATCACATCACTTTTGCTTATTAATAAGAGCAAAACTAAATAATCCATTACTAGCTGATATCACGCAATTTTTTCTGGTGTAGGTGGGCACGTAACTTTCGATATATCGCCGAAAATTCAAATATCTCAAAAGTGCTGGCGAATACAAGGAGATCATTTTGACAGGAGTTGCAAGTTAGGATTACTCTAGTCTCTTATATGCTGTAGGATTTCAGCTTCTCGATATCATCAACTGAATGCAAAGACCTCAGCTTCAAAATCAAACTATTCAAATCATATTGAAATTTAAAAATTTTATAAATAAGGTCGTATGAAAAAAATATTTTCCATTTTTTTTATAATACCCTGTATTTAACTACACACTCTCCCATAATGATACAACGATATCAATTTTATTTAAAAATATATTACAGTTTTTTTATTCCGAATTATATGTTTAACACTTTTTTTTATTTTGTTTTGTTTAAAATGTATCTACGATGCAAGCTGACAAACACATTCTAAAAGGGTCAAATTCAAAATATTTGGCAGCATTATCTTCATGTACTTTCATTTCGGAACTTTATGCAAGACTATGAGATGTTCTTATACAACTCATCTAGAAATATGTGCAATCACTATCTTGAGAAACTACTTATTGATTGAAAGTATTTATTGGAAAATGAATTTTTGAACAGATCGCGCCATTTAACAACATTTAATTATTTATTTCTCCACTTTACAGTTATCAGAGAGGGAAAAAGTGTAATTAGCAGCAATCACTTTATATTGGATCATTTTTTTACTGATTTTTTGAACACGTCATTTGAAATTTTGATTTTAATTGCGTACGCTTCTCAAGATAGCTGAACTACCATTCGAAAATGCAAATGTGAAAAATGTAGAAATACTTACAGGGGGCTGTTGAGCTGCCAATAAGTCAAATCTTCGCTAACCCATGGATTAGATGGTTGAGTGGGAGTTATAAGAGGATCGTATTCCGTATAGATCTCGACGTGCTGTACCATACTTTCCAAGGCTTGAGAAACCTTCACTCTCGTTTTCGATAAACTTTTTTTCAATAGCTCTACCTGTAATAAACAAAAATTAATTGGAAAAACTATATTTATTTCGTTTTAAAAAGGTTATTTTATTTACTTTTGTTGATACCTCTCTTTTGCAGTCTTCTATAGTCTTTTTTCTAGTACGCGTGCTACCGTTCCAGCTTCTGGTAGGTACTGGACAGGGCTCTAAGGAGCTAACCATTCCTGGAGGCGGTCTGTGGACTCTCCAATACGCCCTTTCCTGGGAATCACTCACTAACTTGTCGGCTTTTTTCAATCCTTTAGAAGATTTAACCTGAAACCGAAGAACATTTGGTGTTAGACAAATTGGCGCCCAACGTGGGGCCTAACCACACTTTGGAAAGTTACTTTGCAATGCTCAGAACAAATCTTCTCCATAGATTCTTTAGATAAGCGCGAGGATAAAAGATATAAACGTTTTGAAAATTTTGTTGCCTTACTTGTTCTTCGGCTTGTCCTGTTATAAAATCCCATTTATTAGCTAGATTTTTCTTGAGATTACTCATAGCTTCGATCTCATAATCCTCCAGTCCGTGTCTCTGCTTATTTCTGAGTGTTCTTTTTACTAGGTAGATGGAGTATTCAACATTGTCAGGAGGTCGGTTCTGCCACGGCCAATAGTAAGGATTCTAAAAATAAGTAAATTTACTTAAATCCGATGGATAATAATAAATGGCTGTCTATGACTTAGGGATTGTCTGGATTTTAATGATAAAATGGTTCAAAAACCTTTTAATACGAACCTGGAATCGGTACAAGGAGCTATCATCTTTCACTACAAGGTTTTTGGAATCACTTATCGGAAAAAAATATCCGTACTGACATAGCTGATTGGCAATGTTGAGTGCTTCTGCAAACAAATATCAAATTAGACAAGAACATTCAGGTAATAAAGATTATGAATAATTATTTCTGGATGATTTATTTGATGCGACCTTCATTCATTCATTCATACGCTTGGGTTGGGCTCAACAACCCAGGCACTTGAGCTACCTTTTTGTACCATTACCCATGTTATGTACCTACTTCCATTCCAGAACCTTCCTGTCTTCTATATAGGCCATCAGTTTATCTGGAGGAATCTTCAATAGTTGTGATGGTTGTGTTATTTCCACTCCAAAGTGCTTTCTTGTAAGCTCTCACAGAAGCAGAGTATGTGTTTCATCGTAGCGTTCACTAACTTTGCCCATCCTGTGCAGATGCTTCCTCAGGTGACAGCGTCCAGTCACCAGGTCGGTAACTGTCTTTAAATTTCTCTTACCCAGTCTCAACAGCCTGGACGAGAGTTCCTTGTCTTACTTATTCAGTAGACTCTTAGTATGGAGGTATCCTTGTGTGTCAGCCTCCTAGTGTTCATTACCTAGTCAGTTCCCGATTTCCCCTCTTATGTAATCTTTTGTGTTGATGCGACCTTATTATCTATCATCCAAAAGCTTGATAAAATTGGTCCAATATTAACAAAAACCTTCTTGGATCATCACTTGGTGTGCTTTAGTTGGTAGTATTCCAATGTCGTCTGGTTAAATGGTTAATATCTGCCTCTATATGACTTCAACAACTGAAGTCTTTTCACCACTACTGTTGAAAAACTACTAGTTCCTCAACTGTAATAAATCCAACTTTAATTATTCATAATTCATACTCCTAACGCCACCTCCCCGTTTAGTAGCTAACTTATCCTTTCACATCCAATTGTTTCCTACTTGTAATGTGGCAGCATGTGGCAGCAAAAAGGAAATAGTTATATCCTTTAATTTCTCAGCCATCCTCAACCTATGTATTTGAAAAACATATGGAAATTGATGTGAAATCAACCCCAAGTATAATAAGTATAATAGTTTTTGAAACCAATGTGTTTAACCTCTGTAAGAAGTGATAAAAATAGTTTAGTGAGATTTTTTCTGAAACGTGCCATTTGTAAAATTATAAATGTAAAATTTAGTGAACTTTGTACAGAAACGTGTCATTTGTAAATGTAAAATTTAGTGAACTTTGTAATGAAACATGCCATTTATGAGTGTGAAAATATAGTTGCATTCAAGAAAACCCTAGTTTTTCTTCAACTACTATCAATAACTGACAGATCCATTTTAAGATAGTTTGTTAAGATCTGTTTTTCCTTTTTTTTTGTTCCCCACACCCTCTTTCCTAATTCTATTATAGTTTTCGATTAATACACATCTCCGAATCCACAACTTCTAGCTAGTTACAATTTTCTTTTTATTTGGTATGTTTTGAAACTCAATTCCATTAAATTTCGATGACTTACCGGATTCTTCGATTCCGAGTCGCTCCATTAGCCATTCAATTAGGTCATACCCTGAAAAAGTGGAGAGAAACGTATTTAATTGATTTTCCAAACAGGGCGGGAGAAATAAACACAGTGGACGGCCAAAAACAAAGTATCATTTTAAAACTGTATCTGTGCCTGAAAATACATATAAATATTCTTTATACATACCCATGAAAGCTGCAGGAATTGATGTAAGAAAGAGTTTCTGGCTTCTGACAGGAACACCCCCATGTTCCGTATCCTGCATCTCTCTCACCAGCCCCTCCATCTAAAATTAAACATAAAACATATACTGTTTACTCCATGTAAATATTATCTTCAAATACGTGGTGACCTCCACCAAACCTCGCTTCCAAAAAACAAACCCTTTAAGATAAGCTCATTGTTTCAACTAATTCAATCATTTTAATATTCACTCAACTTCACTTTTTTTTAGAAAGTATTATCTTCCTTTTGATCTTCTTTTTTATTGTCCCCATTTTGTTTAAAAGCTGGTGGCGTCCAATTTAACATTAAATGCATACAAAATTATGTAATTGGTGCCAAATTCCATCCCCAAATTGGACTGCTTCAGCCGATACAAACTAATTACATTATTTCAATTTAGACAAAAGCACTCGACAGTTTATCAGATATATATCGCTGTTTATATGCCGCAGGAAGTCTTTAGTAAAACTAATATGGGTTGGGCTGGTTAGTTAGTTTTGTGTGTTTTAAATGAGGTTTTGGATTATAAACAAAATAACAAAAACTGTTTATTCTAAGGATATTTAACTGTAATTCAACAAATTTATACATGGCAGTGGATATAATATTATTGTGTGTACACTTTTGCAGTTTCCAACAGCTAGTGCTAAGTGACATAAGTAAATTCTAAGCCAACAGAAGTTAAAAAGAATCCATGATTCGAAAAGATGTCTCGAAAAGCTCAGCAAACCATGGGTTCGCAACGGTCTGGTTCAGGACTGTGGAGGAGAAGGTGTATAGCTTGAGGGACTCAAACTAAACATCAGACACACCGGAGTTGTATCAAACTCCTGGTCAAAATTCTCCTGAACAACGAAAGGGGTATGATCAAAAACTCTACTGTATTTATTCAGAAATCTGGCAGGAAGAAACTGGGGTTAAAACCCAAAAATCCTAAGCTGGATGTGGATGTACACTGTCCTAGTAAAACCAAGCATCATTAATAGAGCCATTACAGGAGCAATGAGAACATGCCCAACGGCAGCCATGGAAGTCATTCTCAACCCCACCCCTCTACAAATGGTGGTGGAAAGCGTTGCAAAAAGAAAAAGATACAGACTAAGTAGAGAGGTAATCATTAAAAAAAACCACCTCCTCAATTCTTAGAAATCAGACAACCTGGGAGATGCCACAAGACGGTATAATGAAAAAGTATAACTTTTCGAAGATATTCGTTACGGAATTAAGCAACAAAAAGGAATTGGAATCCAAATACCATGGAAAGAATGCCATTCACTGGTACACAGACGGCCTCAAAAGCATTAGAAGGAACTGGGATAGGAGTGTTCGGGCCAGGAACCAAACACTCTGACAGCTTGGGAAAAAACCCCAAGTATCTTTCAAGCGGAAATCCATGCCATAAGAAAGTGCGCCCAGCTCAATATTGATAAAGGATACAGAAGACAAAGGATTATCATAATGTCGGATACTCAAGCAGCCATTAAAGCTCTGAGCTCTTGTGTAATCAGTTCTAAAATGGTGTGGGAATGCCTAGACAAACTCAATGAACTAGGCGAGGACAATATAGTCACCCTACTATGGATTCCAGGACACACTGGAATAGGAGGAAATGAAATAGCAGATGAACTAGCAAAGAGGGGAACTGAAATACCTTTTTGGGGGCCTGAACCCTTTTGCGGAATCAGCTCCAATGTGATATTGGAAGAAATAGGTAAAGCCGAGAAAAAGAGAAGATCTGACCATTTGAAAGATCTAGTGGGGCTTATACAATCAAAGACTCTTCTGAGCTCTCACTGTGTGAATATGACTACAGCCTGTTGAGATCAAATGATTGCATACGTAGAAGTAAAACTGCACTAAGAGTTTTAACAGGGATCCTAACGGGACATTGTCGCATGGAAGAAGAAACCTCCATTCACATATGTTACGTTTAGCCCAATAAATGACAACCAATATTTTTCTTTTCTGGTGCCGAGTCGGAATTATTTTCTGGCTTATATCTCATTTTTCTATTCTTGTAAGTACCATTTCTAAAAATATCATTCATTCGTATGACTCAAAGGAGAAATTGAATTCTGTTTGCTTAAGCTGGTGTACGAAAAGCTATCGTAGGATTTGAGGGAGTAGCTTTTTTTTTAGATAAACCGGAGTATTCGCTGCCTCCATATATTTTTGATTAATAACGAAATTGCCTTTAAATCCGATACGCTTCTACCAAGAATAATTCCGTTTTACTTTCTAAGAGAAAATTTAGCTATATTAGATCGACTATAGGTTTTCGTAGCCAGAGGCAAAATATTGAAAATAGTTTGTCAATGCATGAATAAAATAAAATAATTGGAAAAACATGAAGCAATTAACCGAAAGATAATTGACTATTCGTATTCAACGTTGTGGAAAGTAAAATTAGTGGAGAATGCAATATACTGATGTCGGCGCGGTAGTGGCACTTTTCCTTGATTAAAACGAAATCACGGTGCTAATTTACAGCATGCAAATTCCACTACCACCTCGACTGCCAATATTCCATTTAAATGGAAGCGGTAGCGGAATAAAGCCATTTTAATGTTCTCCTGTATTGATTTTTCACATGGAGCTTTATTGTTAGAATGTGAGTGTGCTTGTTTTAGTCCAAGAATCGAGGCTGAAATTTCAGCATAGTTTCTAATATGAAATTTTTCGTATCCAATTGGCATGTATGTATAGGAAGGAACCTAACTGTCGGTTGTGATTGGGGGAGGAGGAAACAGCCTAACCAGAGCCGGTCTTAGGGTTTGCGGGGCTGTGTGCAAAATTAAATGCGGGGCCAAGAAAAAAAACTTTTATTTACTCATTATAAATGAGTATTTTTGCTTTAGCGACGGCACGTGTCTGTAAGGTAATTTTTCCCTTATCGTGAAGAAGTCACGCTAGCGCAGGTATGGCCTAACTGCGGGGCCGTGTGCAGTGCACACTTTGCCCCCCCCATGTATCCGGCTCTGAGCCTAACACATCATATTAGAATGTTAAGCACTTCTCATTGGATATATAGACTCCAAGACGGACCCAGTGAAGAAACTGTTGAGTGTGATAAGGTCTCTTCACATAAACTTACAACCAAAAGCATAAAGAGCCTAAGATCCCAGGTAACCAAACTGTCGAAAATGACGTCAAAAAGACGGCTATTTTTGGACATTATTGGTCTGGTACGTCTAGTGACCATACATTGGCGTCATACAGACGTCACAATTTATGACGTCATATAGGCCTAAATTGTAGACGTCTTATAGACGTCTAAGCATGGACTTTTCTATCATTCCCAAAGCCCAATATGATGCTGTCGTTTAGAAGTCATATAGACGACAGTGGTTACCTGGTGGAGCCGAAACAATCAATCAATCACAACTTCTCTCTGAGAATCTCTTCTAGAATTGAATTTACAGGGTGATTCATTACTAATTGGAAATAATTTAATAGTAGAATCAAAGCATACACCAGCTCAACAAGAAGCGAAGCTTCCGATCCTTTTTTTATATGCGTATCTTTATATAATAATAATAATAATAACGTTTATTTGCATTTGCATTTGCATTTATAATAAGATACTTATCATACTTCATTTTGACAACCAATTATATCGCTGATATTTGAAAATTTGATTATTTTCTCTGTATTTTTAATAAGTTATCTGTCAACATCGGTCTCTCAAGGTCATAAATTTTTGTTACCAAAACATCAAAGAGATATACAAAGTGTCCCTGACAGGGTCAGAATTAACAGAATTCTCAAGAGGGACACTTCTAATAATGTAAGATCTATCCAGTTGCCGAGTGGAGGGTACACAAATACTGAGGAGGAAGCTTTAGAGCACCTTCTTGGTGTGCACTTTCCGGGCTCGGCAAGGATAGATTCGAGCGATGACAACAGGCCAGTAGTCAAAACGAGGGCTACCAAAGAGGACTGGAAGATAACAAATGAGATTTTCAGACCACATCTTATTAGATGGGCTGTAGACTCATTTGACCCCTACAAAACCCCAGGACCAGATGGCATATTTCCCAAGCTTCTGCAAGAGGGGATTGACATCATCATGGGTCCTTTAGTTTTGTTATTACGCAGTAGCCATGCTTTAGGGTATATACCAACTGCATGGAGAGAGTCAAGGGTGGTGTTTATTCCCAAACCAGGGAAAGAAACTTACACCCAGGCCAAATCCTACAGACCAATCAGTCTGACATCATTCATGGTGAAAACCATGGAGAAAGTAATACAGATGCATCTGCAAGAAGGAGTGCTTAAGAGCATCCCTCTACCCACACTGCAATGGGCTTATCAGGCAGGGAAATCAGGAGAAGATGCTCTGCATAATTTGGTCTCGAGACTCGAAAGGAGCCTGAACCAAAAAGAATTTGCCCTAGCAGCATTTTTAGACATCGAAGGTGCTTTTGATAACACTTCGATGTCATCAATAAACAAATCCCTCAAAAAGAGAGGGACAAACAACACCACATGCAGATGGATAAGATCCATGCTTGAACATAGGAGAATATCGGCACATATGCATGATACAACGTACACCGTCAGGACAACTAAAGGGTGTCCTCAAGGTGGAGTACTTTCACCACTACTGTGGAATTTAATTGTGGATGACTTGATCTGCACACTAAACGATCAAGGCATATGGACGCAGGGCTTCGCGGATGACCTTGTGATTGTCACCAAGGGAAAATTCCCAGAGACGGTCGCAAATGTCTTACAAGAAGCACTGCGAATTGTGGAAGACTGGTGCCTTAAAGAGGACCTAACAGTCAATCCAAAAAAAACCAAACTAGTTGCTTTTACGAATAGAAGGGCTCTTCCAGAGGGCAGGGTACAACTGTTCGGAGAAGCACTCGAAATATCCAAAGAGGTGAAATACCTGGGAGTGACCCTCGACTCTAAATTGAATTGGAGGGCACACCTGGAAAGAACTACTACCAGGGCAACCAGACTATTTTGGCAATGCAGAAGAGTTATGGGAAAAACCTGGGGAATAAGACCTGAGGTGGTACACTGGCTTTACACAACAGTGATTAGGCCTACGGTCACCTATGGAACGGTAGTCTGGTGGGGAAGGACAGAAGTGTCCTCAGTAGAGAACAAATTGGCTACAATCCAAAGACAAGCTCTCCTCGGTATTACCGGGGCAATGAACAGCACGGGCACGTCATCAATGGAAGCCCTTATAGGCCTCCCTCCTCTGGAACTTTTTGTTAGGGCAGAGGCGATGATGGCGATTCTTAGACTGAAATCGGGAGGCATGTGGACCCCGAACAATGTTCGTGGGGGACATACCGATATAACTGGGACAATACTAGACGAACCAAACTTTCAGATGGGTCTGGATAGTATGATACCAGAGAATATATTCACTGAGCGAGTGAATATTATCATTCCATCTAGGCAACAGGTGATGCACTCGGGAAATCCCGGGGATATCAGCTGGTTCACTGATGGATCTAAAACCAACCATGGCACTGGGGCTGGTATAAATGGACCTAGGAAGAAAATGTTCTTCAGCCTTGGTAGATACACGTCTGTATTCCAGGCAGAAACAATTGCTGCTATAGCCTGTATTGATAAAAATATCAAGAGGGGTTATACCGGACAAAGAATAAAAATATTCACTGATAGCCAGGCATTGCTGAAGGCTATCAGCAATCCTACCACGAAATCTAGACTGGTTAAAAACTGCAAAGAGTCCCTTAATAAGCTGGCAAGAGACAACACAGTGTCTCTAGTATGGGTGCCGGGACATGAAGGGACTGCTGGTAATGAATTGGCGGACCAGCTAGCTAAACAAGGCTCTAAAGGAGACTTTATAGGTCCGGAACCGTTCTGTGGAATCACAAAGGATTACATAAGAGGGGAAATCCGGAACTGGCTAGACAAAGAACACCAAATTAAATGGAGGTTAACAGAAGGTCATCTTCACACAAAAAGTCTACTGAAAAAGGCAAACAAAGAACTCTCAACCAGTTTATTGAAACTGAGCAAGAGACACTTGAAGACAGTAACCGACCTGGTTACTGGACATTGCACTCTAAGGAAACATTTGTACAGAATGGGAATAGTCAGTGAACCTTTCTGTAGGAAGTGCGAACTAAGGGATGAAACACCTATTCATATATTCTGCTCATGTAAGAACTTAGAAGGACTCAGACAGAAGCATTTTGGAAAGGAAACTATACAACCATCAGAACTACTTAAAATCCCCCCAAATAAGCTAGTGGCCTATATAGAGGACACGAAACTTTTGGAGTGGAAGTAGATAACATTGGGAATGGTACAATGACTTAGGTCAAGTGCCCGGGCTGTTGAGCACAACCCAAACGTTTGAATGAATGAATGAATGAATCAAAGAGATTGCGTCGGGCTTCGCTTCTTGTTAGGCTGGTGTATTCTTTGGTAGAATCCTGACTTCAAATTATGCTTAACTTAAAATATCTGGAGAAATATTGATTTTATCGCTATGAAAAGAGAGTACTTTATTTACGTAGAAAGTATTGGAGAATCGAAAAGTTGTGCTAAAATTTCTATTACACCAGTGGCGTAGAATTTGGGAACGATTAACCTGTCACCCGCCCTTGTCGTACGCATCTGGTATCAATAATAACCTTAAAGTGTTTGAACCAAGTGAACAAATATTTGGTACCAGAGTCTACCGAACTCAATCTAATCACTCATGCTGATGCTCTGGATGGGTAGAGTTTGTTCAGCCATCCTTTGCCGTTACGTCATAATGGGTGACGTATTCTGCTGTTTTACGTATGTCTTATATTAGTTGAATGTTATTTTACACTTAACCTTAAAATTATATTCAATGACACATGTTAAGAATTGTTTTCAAAATATGACAACTGACAACTGTCAAAAGTAACAGATAAAATTTATGTCGACCTTAGATAAGAAATACGCTAATGACGTCATAATTCCGTCTCATCCATTTCATTTTCCATGGTTCGGTTACCCTATATTATTTCTATGGGGACATGAAGGTACCTAAAATGGTTTGTCTAGTGATTATTCGTTATATCTTTTTTTTTATCTCAAAATAATATTGTCTGAGATAAAAATATGAAAACCACAAATAAACTACTCTTAAAACTATAATAGACAAGCTGATAATAGTAATTTGCGGCAAACCGTTGAACGTATATAAAAGCAAGCAATTTCGATGAGGCAGAAAAGGAAACGGAAAGATAATTACATCTTTTCCATGCATTTTCTCTCCCTTCTCACCGAGATGTGATCGTATAATTCCTCCTCTTTGTTGTAGGGAGGCGTCTAATGGAAACAATCGCATGTTGGTGAATGGTGTTTATTTTCCTCTCTATGTTTATTCTCCAACAGAGACACAGGACACTTTCAAATTGTTAGCTTTAATATGGGTCGCTTTGAGAGAACCGGTGCCGAATGAAACACATTAAGTAGGTCAAATTTACCAGGTGTCACGGGAAGCTTACCAGGTCAAAGAAAAAACATTCTATGGTAGTAATTAGTAAAAAAAATAAGTAAAATACAGGATAATATTTTTCACTTACATTATTAATTTACATATTGAGAAATATAGGAACTTACTTTGGAAAAGGCACTGGGCCTATGGCATCTGTGGTCCCGGTGATCCGCCGCTGGCGGCTCCATGGGCGTACGACGCCGAGGGCGGCTCCGGGGTGTGGGGGCGGCAGAGGGGACCGGCCGGCTTAAGCGGCCGCTGCGTCGGTTTTTGGGCAGCCGGTCAGCCGGCGGGCAGCCGGCAGGCAACCTCTAGCCGAGCTCCATGGGCGAGCTCTGCCCCCGCCCCATTGTGCCCACACTCACCCCCACATAAAATTCAAAACTGAAAATAAATACATACTATTAGATTTGAAATAGATAGGGTAATGAAACTGCTAAAAATAATAACAGTATCTACTTAAGATGGAGTTAGCGATTTTTTTCATTTAAAATTATAAAACTACTTGATATTTTCAGAAAATTCAGCATTTATTTGAAATATCAAAGCTCGATCAACTGACATTTCATCCCTTTAAAAGATCTTAAAGCGGGTTTTCAAGAAAATATTCTAATTATATTTACAGAGCTTCTAGTCTGCATATTACTTTCTGATGAATGGTCCATCGTGAACGTTAAAAACTCAAGGATTAAATTTTACATTCCGTTGCTTTTTCAAATATTTGACTAAGGATTTGCAACGACGTTTATACTGAATCTTAACTTCGGGCTCGAATCTCTCTCTCATAAATATTAAAAAGTTTTCTTACTCCATTTCGGCTGGTCGTTTTATTTCATTTAACATACTTAGTGTTTAAAACTCCAAGCTGAGGGAAGTTTTCAATTAAAATAAAAAGTTTTCTAGACATATATATTTTATATAAATTCCAACAACATGAATCAAATATTATCGCGATTATGGAATGGAAAGAGTGAATTAAAAACCATACATTTGAATAAATACTCGAATCATTATAAACTTTAAAAATAACAAACTTGTATGACCGTAATTTCAGAGAATAGTTTATTGTTTCTGACTTCTCAATTCAAATGAAGCGATTAAAAGATTTAGAGTTATAGCTATTCCGTACTAAAAATAAGCTTTAAATTAGTTTGAATAAGCGTTCAGTATTTTCATTTGAATTTACACTATTTCACTTGAGTCTTTTTCTCGTTACATAATCCTCTTTTCATTTTGACTTTTCCTTTTGTATTTCCTATATTTTTTCTTCCCATACCTTCCTTACTAGATTATCAGACTGTCCTTCTTGTGCCTGCCCATGCTGTTTACCAAATTATTGATATTCTGTTGAGGAATATTTCGCCATTCTTCTTGGGCCGCATGAACAAGCTCTTGTACACTCCTGGTTGGATTTCTGCGTGCTGCCAATGCCCTGGTAAGCATGTCCCAAGCATGTTCTATGGGATTCATGTCAGGAGATAGGGCAGGCCAGTTCAAACGATTGATTCCTTCAGTTTCAAGATACTCGTTTACAGCTCTGGTTCGATGAGGTCGGGCGTTATCGTCCATAAAAACGAAGGAATTGCCAACAGCTGCGCGCCATAGTCTCACGTGAGGATGTAGAATCTCTCTGAGATACCTATCACCAGTCATCGTTTTCCGAAATTACCGGATTCACGAAATACCATTTTTTTATTAAATAACATTTTAACAAATAACACATTTATTAAAACAGCTTAGTAACTTTAAAACTAATGCTCCATATCTACAATTTACTAGATGTTTTTGCAGTTTCCACAATTGCTCTCCAAGTCCTTCTGTCTTGCATCTGTCTCATCCCACCTTGTACTCCCAAAATTTTTATATCTTCCACGACCTGATCTTCCCATCTAGCTTTTGGTCTTCCTGGTAATATTTCTTTATTAGGTCTCCATTCTGTAATTCTCCTCACCTCCTGTACTTTCTCCATTCTTTTAACATGTCCATACCAACGTATAATAGAGTTTACTATATCTTCAAACTTTATAAATCAACGAAAAAAGTGTTTCTAATTGAGCGATTGAAATGTCTCCCTTCATACTGTTACAACCTGTATGCAAGCTGCTCCTACTTTCCCCTGGAAGTTTTTTTTAACTTCAGCTAGATAAAATGTGAAGCAGCTCCTCTTGTAGTACTTTAGAAATAGAAAACTCGTTGAATTTCGCTTGAATATCCATATGAGTTTAACGCTGCTTCGACTGTCGTATAAATTGTAGAAAAGGATTTTGCCGAAAGCTCTTAAAACTAAAAAAATACGCTTTTGTGAAAATTGCAACCAATAAGGGACGACATTTTTATTAAAATTATCCATTCCGGAATTGATAACTGATTGAACGTCTTTCGGCTGAGATGGTCAAATTAAATTCAGCACGATTATTCCGGTATGTTCAGAATAAATTACAAAGATACAAAAATCATTCCACTTAGTGAGGCAAGTTTTCAATTTCCTCTCGCGCTCTCTGTATACTATAATGATTATAATGCTGCGATTTCCACGTTTGTATTTTCATTGGTACACTGCCAACATTGCAATACTAAGTGACTGAATACTTTATGATACTCATTATGTTTCTATTTTTGTATATTCTCCGAACGATTGTTTGAATATTTAAAATGCGAATTACCAAGTATTCTTTTACAGTGAAAAATAAAATAATTGTCGATAATAGAAAGGGTATATTAATGTGGAGATCATTTTTACCCGAAATTTTACCCTATAGGATACACCAGCTACATTAGAAGATGTCAGATGTCATAAAATATTGCACCATGTTTCATTGAAATTTTAGTTTTTTATTCACTCAATTATCTGAGTTATTGAAGAAGCTACACACATTTAAAAAGAAAACCTTTAAACGCATTCAAAAATTCTCAACTGATGATTTGGCAAGCTTGTAGACCCGATCTCAGGTCAGTGTGGCCAACAGAATTTTTTTTTGTGACAAGAATGACAGTTGAGGTCTACCCTTCAAAACATAAGATTTTTGCCTGTTTTTGAAGCGTATAACTTGAAATTTAAAACGACTTTTCATCTGACTTCTCAACATATCGGTGGCCAATAATTTCAGGAACTCTTGGCATGTCACCATTTCATTATTGTTATCTGTCACTAGTTATGTCAGATGTCAGTGGAAAAAGTAATAAGAAGAATAGAGATACAACTAACTAGAAATGCCACAAAAATCTAATCGAAAATGGTCATACACAATTGAACGAATATCAACAAAAATAAATATAGCTGACATTTGACATAACTAGTGACAGAATAAATGGTGACTTCCCAAAAGTTCCTAGAATTATTGGCCACCGATATGTTGAGTATTCAGCTAAAAAGTCATTTTAAATTTCAACATATACGCTTCGGGGGTGTATTCATTATTTTAATAAGGCAATACATATAGATGTTCGCAATGATAAAAAAACATGCAAAAATCTTATGTTTTGAAGGGTAGACCTTAACTGTCATTCTTGTCAGAGAAAACCTGGCCACACTGACCTTAGACTCAACTCCTCTATTCTATTGGGCATCTCTGGGAGCATCTACTTTAACGCTTTCGTTGCCTGTCACTCTCCAAGGTCTTCGAGCTGAACTACAAGAAGAATCTTCACTAATCTAGTCATTAAATAACAGATATCGCACTCAAAACCACATCAACAGGGGCTTTTATGTATTAATCATTCTGTGATTGAGTTTTATATTTACAACAATTTTGATACATTCTATTTTTATCTTTTAAGACCAATAGAATGAAGTTGAGCTCTTTTATAGTGGATATAAAAATAATTTAAGGGCCTGTAACAATTTAATAACCATCTAAATTTAATAGCCTACTAGAATTTTTAATGTAGCGCTAATGGTGGAAAAAAAATACTGCATCGCCCCAAATTTCACCTTGACAACATTTACGTTTCAGTATTTATTTACTAGAGGAGAAAAAATATACTTCCGACTAAATTTAAAAACACGCGCTGTTCACTGTACCGTAAATTTCAGTCAATATTATATTGGGTCGTAAATATACAAATAAAAAGTTCTTTCGATGGAATTACAGCAGAATTTCTTTCAAATTTTAGTTAGGTTTCATTCAATGTTTCTTAAAGTTATCGTCAATAAAATAGTGTGTGTTCGGTGAGTCTTGGTCTACACCTGCCGATATAAAGGATATTGTCCACCTTCCTGGGAAGAACAGGATGGACGATGACCTAGGAGAACAACTCCTCGGGAGGATGTAGAATGGGTCACATGTGACCTAAGTGCTGTGAGCTTACACTCACCCTCCCTACTCTACGATACCTGAAGTTAAAATTTTATTACATTGTTTTTTGTCCATTTATTGCATGTCGCGTTACAGCAGGCAGCGGAGGATTTGCTGGGTTGAAATAACGAAACAGTGGCGCAGCTAAAGGTAGTTTATCAGTGTTCTATCGTTCTAGCCGGAGCCTTATGGGTTACAAATTGTACATCGCCATCCTGCGAACGTTTTTCGAACTATGTCCCAGAATCATTGTTTCGTATCTACTAGCATGTTGTCGAATATTTTTAATTAATTTTACGGAACAGTAGGGTCAATAGGGAAAACTATGGTATAAATTAAATATCACACACATTACAGACAAAACTCAAGACACATTAGGTAAATGTAACTTCAATGCGTTTGAATCAAATCAGTCTACTGAAAGGATCTTGTAAAACGATCCAAATCTCATCTGAGCTCGCTATTTATTCAAATTGCGAGTGCAAGTGAAAGATTATCGAGTCAGTCGAAGAATATTTTGAAGTAGATATTGAAACCGTTTGTTTTATACCTCCTTGAAGCTCAGCTGCGTAATAGTGACGCCCAACAAATTTCAATACCAACCAGAATCCACTGATTGTTCCATAGTTTGTTAAATCAGCAACTTGTAATCGAATTCCTTTGTTTACTTTGAACCAAAGGCATTGCTCGAAACAATCTGTTAGATCTATTGGGTAAACAAGTTGTATTTGTGCTTGGAATATTATCAATCAAAAATTGAACAATTTCTTCTGATGAAATAGTAGTAGTAAGTAATAGTTACGAAAAAGTCACATTAACACTTCCAATTAGTTAACAAAATAAATTTTTTCTAAAAAACCAAAGCAACTAAATTATTGTTATGATTAAAGTAATAAGGCACACCCAAAAATCTATTACCACCTAACAAAAACCATTGTTAAAGAATTATAATACACGAAACACTATCGTGACCTTCTTCTTTCTTCCGTGCTCCAATGATTAAGTTGAGAAGATACAGTTTTTATAAATATTGTAAGAATATAATACACCTGAAAAGACAATGGTACATATTTTGACAGGGTTGTGACATATGTTTATTTACCGACGTTAGTAGAATATATATATTGAGGAAATGAAGTTTAGTACGAATTGTTATTATATTTAACAAACAGTTTTTATGATAGAAATATAGATAGACTAATATTCGTTTATCTAAATTTGACCTTGAACCTCTTACTTGTTCTTTATGAATCCATAGGACGCATGACTTTAGGAAACATTTTCATTGTAAACTTACCAGGAAAATTCGCGATACGACTCATCCGAGGCCACTGCAGATTACACCATACACGGCAAAGGTATTTCTTATTTTCACACTGAATTTTCCGAGATTTAAGTCGAGCTCCAATCGTATTTAGTTTTCCGCATACAAAATAGTCACCGAATGCGACTTTCAGGTTCGATTTTCGGTTCGGAAATGGCGGATGGTATGTGGAAAACGGTGCGTGCGCACCTTTTTCCCAGGACTACGGGAAATTATTGATTTCCAAATGGTAAAGTGAAACTCATGTGATGAAAATTGCAGTGGAATATCTTGAGTCTAGAACGACTGCGATCGAGGCTTGGATTCAGTTGATTGCGAGATAGTTCGCGGAATTTTTATATACGAGGTTTCCCATTATTATAACTACATTATTAAGATACACAGGATTTTGTTAAGTAGCATTTCAACCTTGGATCAATTGATATTAAGGCAATCTCAACATGTTTTCACTTTCCAGATATAATGTGGGAAACGGGAGATGATCAAGCTCCTGGAAATCTAACCAGATGTGATTTATCCCAATGCTCAGCCTCGCCAACTTCAAACAGCTGAATTCATCTACTGCCCTAATGACTTAATATTTTCTTTTCGAATCTCACCTTAGTGCCGGTTGTACAATTGTAGCTTTTTTTTTTCTCAGGAGCCGTCCCTTCGCCGGTACCACCTCAGCCTCCTGGGCTTATTGTGGATACTCCTAGTGTTCTGACTACTCTATTCCTATTCAGCCAATCCGTTCCCTGTATTAGCTCATACAGGTTCTTTGCTGGTTGGTTGTAGAAGTCTTCTGGAGTCATTTGGGTTCTGCCATACAGTTTCTGCCTTCTGTGGTCCAGCGACTCACAGATGCACAGTATATGCAGAGTTGTTTCGGTATCCTTTTTGCATCTTCTGCATGTAAGGTATCCGTTGTACAGCCCTATTTTGTTTAGGTGCTCCTTTGTGGGGAAGTGTCCCGTAAGTATCCCCGTTATGGTGCGTAGTTTATTCCTGCTTATTGAGAGCAGTTCTTTCACCACTTTTTCTGATGGTTCTTTCATGAATTTCTTCCCATGTATTTGCCTGGTCGTATTCTTCCAGTGTTTATTGTGTTGTTCTTTCAACCACCCTTTTAACCATGACCTCGTTAAGCATCTGGGGATGCCCACAGCAGGTTCGGGTCCGTTCATCAGAGTTGGCGATCCTACTCTTGCGAGTTCGTCAGCTTTTTCATTGCCTGCGATTCCTTTATGACTTGGGACCCACTCCAGTGTTACACTGTTCCGAGTCGCCAGTCTTCTAAGTTCTCCGCCGCATTCCCATACTAGCCGAGATGTCACCCTATAGCTCTGAAGTGCTTTAAGGGCGGTCACTGTAGATTCTGATTTGCCTGTTGTTGTAGGTTAGGTTAGGTTAGGTTAGGTTTGTGGTGAGTGGGTCTATAAGGCCCTCCACTGCGACTCACAAGAATCTATTGTGGCTCACACCTATTCAGATTTCACCAAACAAATTCAGCTTCTTAACAAAGCCGATTATTTTATTTGGTGAATGATATTTCAGGTCCGAGGGCGAGAGAGAGACCCTGCCAAACATCAGATACCTGATTCGAGCCGCGGCGGGGCAGGCACAAATTATATGCTCTGCTGTTTCATCATCTTCCAAACAAAGACGGCAAGTCGGATCTTCCGACAGTCCAAGTTTTAGCATATGATGATTCAGATGACAGTGGCCTGTTAAAAGGCCTGTTAGACAACGTAGGTCATGCCTGCTATAGTCTAACATTTGTTTGGAGACATACTTCGAAGGATGTATAAAAGCCTTTGAATGAACCAATCCTGGTAAATTATGCCAGAAGTCTAAAGCTCTTCTTGCTGTCCAGGTATTTAGTGTTTGTTTGGCAAAACTTATTGCGATGCCAATTGTGGGTTCTGGTCCGATAGAAACACGTGCGGCACCCTCCCTTGCAAGAAAGTCTGCCTTCTCGTTTCCTTCCATGCCAGAATGGCCAGGGATCCAGACCAGCAATACTTTATTGAGTTCTCCTATTGAGGAGAGTCTTTTTTTGGCAGTCTAGAACCAATTTCGACGTTACACGGCAAGAGCTAAGTGCTTTTAAAGCCGCTTGGCTGTCCGAGAAAATTTTTATTGTTCTATGTATGAGATTGGCTTGCTCCACTCTCTCCACACATGAAACAATGGCGTAAATTTCCGCCTGAAATACGGTTGCATAGGATCCTAGAGAGGTTGAAATTTCTGTCCTAGGTCTGCGCCCGTATACACCTGCACCAGAGCCTGAGGGTGTTTTTGAGCCGTCTGTGTACCAACAGCTGTCTGCTCTTAATAGTTCATCCTTTCGGAGGACCCATTCATCTCTATTTGGAATTAGGACGGTGTAAGGCAGGTCGTAGTTTACTGTTGGAGGCATTATGTCAGAGGTCATTCCCAGAATACTGTGACTTTCACTGTCCGCTGGTATTCTGCTTCGTTCTGCATAAGCCTGATTTGTGCATTTAGAAATATTTACAATTCTGTATGCTGTCCATCTAGCCTCTCTTTCCAAAAATATATGGAGAGGAGGTAGGTCCAGAAGGATTTCCATGGCTGCTGACGGTGTGGAGCTGATAGCACCAGTGATTGCCAGACAATCCTGTCTCTGTAAACCAGAGAGCTTTGCTTGGGCCGTTCGCTGTAAAGCTTTTGGCCACCAGGCAATAGCTCCATATGTGATCATTGGTCTAACAATCATCACATATATCCAATAGATTTGTTTGGGTCCCAAGCCCCAAGATTTTCCACAGATCCTGCGACATGTCCACAAAGATAGTCTGGCCCTATGGATAACTTTTTCGAAGTGAGCGTTCCAAGTAAGTTTCTTATCTAGGATAATCCCCAAATATTTTACTTCCGCTGCAAATGGAATAACCTCACCATTGTAGGAAAGTGGTGGAAGATCCTCCAACTTCCTTTTTCTAGTGAAGGGAACTATTACAGTTTTGCCAGGGTTAACAGACATCTGTTCCCTCTGACACCAACTGTGGACATCGTCCAACGTCTTTTGGAGGATATTATATGCTACCCTTCCTGACTTGGTCCTTGCCAAGATGACAAGGTCGTCTGGATACGCTTGCAGTTCTACCCCTTCTCTTTCGAGATCGCTAAGCAAGTTATCCATCAAGATAGACCACAGTAGGGGAGATAGTACTCCACCTTGTGGGCATCCCCTGGAAACCTTAAAGCTGATGGTCTCGTTCTGAAGGGATGTAGTGGCTGTCCTATTTGTGAGCATGGCATATATCCAACCAGTAATGGTTGGTTTGATGCCCTTTTCAGTTAAAGCTGAACCAGTGGAGGTCGGTAGTGCATTGTTAAATGCTCCTTCAATGTCAAGAAATATGATGGCCACCGCAATCTCCTTGTTGTTAAGGGATTGTGTGATTTTCTCAACTAGGTTGTGTAAAGCTAGATCTGTTGATTTGCCAGTTTGATAAGCATATTGATGGATGCTCAAGGGGGAATTATATAAAGCTACCCGCCTGATGTAGCAATCCAGTGCTTTTTCAAGTCCTTTAAGAAGGAAAGATGTTAGGCTAATTGGTCTGACTGATTTAGGGTGTGGGTCTGTGCGGCCCACTTTTGGTATATATACCACCCTGTTGTTGTAGGCTCCCATATTATTAGCCCTTGCACATGCAAGTATTGCATAGACCTCTGCTTGAAATACAGAAGCGTATTTGCCAAGCGAGACGATCCCTTCATATTTGCTCGTCTTGCTGTATATGCCCGCTCCGGTGCCGAGTTCATTTTTTGATCCGTCTGTATACCAGATCAGTTCATTCGCTCTACTAAGTGGTGGTGCGTTCTCTTCCTCGAGCTCCTTTCGATCTTTGATGACAATCTCGAAGTTCTTGCGAAAGATATATTTGGTAGTCATGTGGTCTGTTGGCATTTCGAAAATGGCATCATCCACACGCCTTATCTCTGTGTGTCCTCTCCCATGTGCCACGTCATGGTCTGATGCTTTTTCCAGTCGGGTTAGTGCTGCCCTTGCTTCGCACATTATGACACAATGTAGCGGAGGAAGGTCTAGCATTGTCTCCAGCGCCGCTGTAGGAGTAGTCCTCATTGCCCCTGTAACGCCAATGCATGCAAGTCTTTGGACCTTGCTTAGTTTTAGCATAGCAGAGGATTGTCTAATCTTTGGCCACCATACCAGAGATGCATATGTGATCCTGGGAGTAACAACCATTTCGTACAGCCAGTGTACCATGCTGGGTCTAAGTCCCCATTTAGTGCCGTAAGTGCGTCTGGCAACCATGAAGATCACCTCTGCTTTCTTGATCACGTGCTGGAGGTGTCGGTTCCAAGTTAAGCCTGGGTCTAGGATAACCCCAAGATATTTTACTTCATCCAACAATCGTATTGGTTCACCTTGAAGCGTCAGAGGGCCAAGTCCTTCCCTTTTCCTTCTTCTGGTGAACGCAATTATCTGTGTTTTCGAAGAACAATTGTAGCTTAGTGTGGGCTCAAGTGTGAACTCAGGCTCAGCGTCAGATTGCTGTTGTACAAAGTTGGCTTACGGTTGAGCTTCATTTAAGCCTTAAGCTTAGTAAAGCCTCCAAGAGGGCAGGTTTAATGTAATTTTAAGCACGGAACATAAATTGTTATCATGTTTCGTGGCTTGAATGCTAATGAAATGTATGCAAACATAACCTGTACTCAATTTAATATTAAATTAAAAGTTTGTCAAAGTTAATTATGGATATTTTAACTGATGATGAGGATTTTTTGGAGCTTATTGGAATCGTACAACACCCGAGAGGACCTCGGGTGTTGTTTGAATATTGGAGAGATCATGAGTTTATTCAAAGAGTCTTTCTAAAGAAACCGTTCGCTTTGTGACAGATTGTATATAAGAGGAAATTTCTAGTAAAACTACTAGGTAGCAAATATGACATTAGTTAGGTTATTTGACAAACATATCGTGCCAATTTACTTCATACGCATGCGTCAGTTCGAAAGCAGTTGCAAATATAGGTTTAGTAGAGCTGCTACTGAACCATGTTTGTACAACAGGCTTAGGGTTGAGCTAAGCTTATATTTCAAGCCCAGCTCAGTTGAGCTCAATGTTAAGCTTCAAATGTACAACCGGGCCTTAGAAAGCCTTTTAAGTTCATACATGTTCGATTCTGCTACCAAAATTTTGAAAAGAGTGGAACGAAACGACATCAAACCTGTCTCTGTTCTCTTCCACTTCTTCTTTCCACCCTTCCAACACAAATTTTCATATTTTCATTCGCCTTCTCCTTCCCACTCCGCTTGCCATACTCCTTTGACTTCTCTTTCCCATTACCCTTTCCAGCTTCTCTTTTCCTTTCACATTTTCTTCATCTTTCTGCTCGAGTAGCATATAACAATGTTTCTACGACTGTTGGTGAAGGATACCTTCAATGCATTTAGAATAAAACAAATTGAATAGGTATCATCGATATTAGTATAATGAAAAGGCTTTTATGCTAATCGACAGAGTGAGAAGAGCGTATAGTTATTATGGAAATGTATTAAACGTACTAGGAAACCGGTAGGGATTATTGGAATTAACAATCGATAACTTATAAAAGGGTTGATAGATAATTAGTTAACGGGAATACAGGTCTGCACGGAAACTCGAAGTAATTAGAGTAAATCCCTGGCTTACGAACTGTATTCACTTTTATTAAAACGTTCACTCAATGATATATTGATATTGCTACTATTGCTAGAGGTTATGTGTTATTAGTTTAATACGAATGGAATATGAATTAAAATGGTTTGAAGAGAAGGGACAAAGGGCGTAATTTAATATTTTTACCAACTACTAGCTGTGAAGGTGTGGATTATTGCTTCTTCTAACCAACTGAGAAGTTGAATTTCTTCATAAGTGGTTGATAATTATTTCTATTATTAAGTCAATAATGGACAAATTCAAATATTTTGAGAATTCGGGGATAGTAGGTCAACAAAAACTTGTGCAACATGATTTTGTATACCCAGGAGATTGTCTTTAACATATTTGCTGCTTGAAATTATTTGAATAAAGATGCCATAAGCTCAAAATTCGCGCTTAACCCAAAATGACTGATGACAAAACGAGTACGTTCGTAATATATCGAAAACTGACAGTGTACTTGTCAGTCAGACGACGGAGTAAACGCTTCTCGTGGTGCGTTTGTGAATTATTTTTAATTTTTTTTTTAAATATGGCTAGTAGTGGTGTATAATTTACTTTTATAGTAGATAGGAAGAAGGCCTAGAGCACTTTGAAAGTGATTAAAAGTAAGATGTACGTGAATTTTTAATTCTCTTTAATGCCTAATGGACAGCGGCTTAATTAATGGGTTACTAGAGATCAAATACATGTTTGATGAAACTCATGTTTAAATTTAGCTGCTATATTCAATCAAAATATCTCTTGCATTTGAATATTATATTCATATCTTGAATTATATCTTCAATATATACTATTCTTTTTCAAATTTTCTTCTATTTTTCCGTCCAGTTTTTCAATAATCAACCCTGTATAAAACAGTTACTTTTTATGGTTGAAAAAATATAAAAGGAAACAAAAAAGCTTTAACTATGGCACGTTTTTAAGACCGCCAGTGTTTGCAATGTATTAATAGTAAAACTTATCGGAAGACTTGGTGTTGCTAGGTGATTTCTAAACGTTGCTTAGGTAACACAGAAACTTCAAAACTCAACACGTGTATACAAACAAAACATATAATAAACATGAACGATTCAAAGGTAAGTCAAAATATTTTAATGTTATTGGAGTTGGAATGTATTTAGAATATTATATTTAAATTCTTTCAAATACTTAATAAATATTATATTCTTCAAACGCTCTCTTTGCGAACTTGACCAACTTAGCGGCAGATTTTTATCAAATGGTTCTATAAAACATTCATTAGGTGCTTTTGAATTAACTGTATTCGACAGAATCGGTTTTTTTGAGTGCCAGTACGTACCTGATAATAAGTAGGTGTTTCTGTTCTGCTATTTTAGGAAGAATTATTGGAATTATTGGAACTCAAGTCACCTGAAAAAGAAAAAATTAAGAAAAACAACCGAGTGGATCTCTCCCCTTCGGTGATATCAGTCAATACTTTATCCGAAACAGAAGATGCCAACATTAGGAATATTTTCTCTGTAACACCAAAAACATACTCTAGAAGGTAAGCTTTATTGGCATCGGCACTTTTCAATATCACCTACCTAAGTATCTATTAAATTATTGTAAAATACTTTGTCAATTTCCTGTAATATCCGATGAACATTTGGTTGTTAAAGGATTATTGCATTAAAATACTCTATGTACTTTTTGAAACGATCCTTTCCAGACCCAGTTCTTCAGAAAAAAGAACAATTTCCGAAATATCAGATGACATATTTTTGGTTAAACCTGAAACAAGACCGTCTAGCTCAAAGCGCGACGCTAGAAAAACATACAAAGAAAAAATAACTGAGCATATCAAAAAAATTAAAGAAAGAACCACTACTACATCTACTGATCTTAGTAGACGAAATATTCCAGTAGAAAAAGTGAGAAAGGAAAGTCTGCATATAGATGCTGAGATAGAGAATGTGAGAAATAAATTTAGCAAAGAGAGAGGCAATATTATCGATGAAAATAATGGATTTTTTGATTTTGTTGATGAAGTTAAAGAGGTAAGACTTTTGGTATTTCGTTTAAGTTTAAGAAAGGTAACCCGCTGTCAAAATCCAAAGAGAATTTTTCGGGAAAATTGGCCAGGAAAGTGGAATGTCTTGATTGCATCAGCACCTATATTTTTACTTTTGTGTTTTTCTAGAATTGCGAAAATCTGAACGCAACTGAACCGAGTGCGTCTTACAGATTACCTGAAAGTCTAGAATTTACTGTACTTTTGGCTGAAAAAGAATGTTTTTTTAACACACATAGGTGAGTATAAAAAATATTTTTAGATAAATGCTTATACAATATTGAGTATTTTAGATTTAAGCCAGTTGAAAATGACAGGAAAATTGGATCCACCGAGCCAAAAGATGCGAACATTTCAAGCATTTCGAAAACTAACAAAAATATTTTGGAGCAAAGATTCACAGCAAATGATGACAGGTAAAAGAGTGGTCCAATTCTGATCAGTTCACTTACCCCATTTTGTTTGAAAGCACCCCTGTAAAATCCGAATTTCTCAACCGATTTTGATTTAATTTTTTTTGCCAGATTCAGTATTAAAAACAGTATTTTGGCACAAATTTTCATAGCCTAATAACTATTTTCAAGGCCCCCATGTTTATTTTTCTTTGCCAAAAAAGACAAAAGTTCATTAGGCATTTTTTTTTCTCAAATATGAATATGCTTTATTCTCTAAAAATACAGCCGCAATGAAATAGTGATATTTGTGCCCCTTCTTGAGTACTTGCTTCAATTGTTTGGTTTTCAGAATACATATCTGCATTGTAAATGGTAGAAAAGGTCCAGAACAAGTTCCTCAGATACTTATACTATAAGAAATATCGTACCTGGCTGGACTATAATAGAGTTAGATCAAGTCATTTGGGATATCAGCTCAAAGATTTAACGCTAAAGCAAAGGAGAACTTTATCTGCTATTATGTTCATGTACAAAGTTCTCAATGGTATAATTAACTGCCCCGAAATTCTTCCATCTATCTCATTTAATGTTCCTGGACGTCGCACTCGTACAATGTTGATGTTTCATATACCAAATGTGTTTTTAACCGTTAGGGACCCTCTTGTGACTATTATGAAAATAATAAATAATCACAACTTATTAGTGGATATTGATTGGTGTTTGACTGAAAAAGTTTTTCACAATCTTATACTAGGGCATATTTTAAATATGTCTATATAATTTTTTTTACAAATTGTTGCAAACCTGTTTGAACCTCTGCAATTCATAAAATTCATTTATTCAATTTATACTTGGGATATGTTATTGCCATTATTGAGGTGTGAATGTAACTTTTAATTTAAAAATTATTGACCATGTAATTAGGCCTTTAGGCTTGTTTGGTTATAAATAAATGAATAAATAACATCCATCCACGCAACAGATCCGTGGCATTTTAATTCAGAACCAGACACACAACACTACGTAAATTTTCATTTTATTTCTAAAGGAAAATTCGCTCAATCATAAAGACAACCGGTATATCTCTTTACATAACCCTTACGATGGACAATCTGCTTATGCATATCGCGCGTAGGAGACTTACGGTGCTCTATATACAGTAGCATCCGATATTCGAGCGAGATAGGCATAACGAGGGGAGGAGCTTCGAGTGACCCTTCTTGTCTTGTTAATGTTCGTTGCTATTTCATACAAATGTTACTGACTGACATATATAGAATCAAAATCAAAGCCTACTTACGAATCGTTGATTTCATTTTCTTAATAAATGAAATTATTAAGCACAATTTTACATTACTTTCAGAAGCTATATCTCCAGAACGGGTTGAGTTATCGGCTTCGAATTTTCACTGTGCAATATGTTTGAGTCTTGGTTTTTGTTTACCATGTTGCCATTTTCAAAATTTGTCTACATTCTACGTAAAATATTACTAAAAATACCACTTTTTCCAAATTCATGTTGTATAGTATGTACAAAAAGTACGAGGAGTAATAAACCCTAATTAAGTATGCAAAACCTTTACAGGGAGCACCATGAAATTTTTGATAAATCTCTTACTTTAAATTACATTTCTTCCGTAAATCAAAAACCAGGTAGATCGACCCCGTATTTGTTTCAGTTGTAGCAAAGTTTGGGGTTTCTTCATTGTTAAAGGATTAGCAGATAAGCAATAACGCAATGCAGTGGTGTGTATTTTGGGAAAAAATACGTTTTAAATTATAATATAATGAAAAATGAAAAGAAATAATTATTGGAATACATTTATTACTTACATTTTATTCTATATCCGACTCGGAAGAGGAAGAATCGTTGTTGACATTAATAATAATAGGGTCGATTAAATCATCACAAATATTGTCAATTTTCCACATATTTGCCTCTACTTTGATAACATGCTCGATACAGTTTGTCCAATTTTCCTCACTAACATGACTTACAGCACTCTCAAACTATTTCACAACATCGTTTATTTTAAAAGTAGTATTTTTTTTCCAACTTCCCCCTTTACCTGAGCCCATATTAATTCTATGGGATTAAGTTCACAATGATAAGGGGGAAGTCGAAGAACTGATATACCACGAGAAGAAGCCATTTCTTCTACAATGTAGGTTTTGTATTTATTCTTGTTCATTTTTGCAATTCTGTAAAGTTCTTTCCTTAGTGGATCTTTTGGAAACTTAATATTTTTCGAAATAAGCCACTCCAAAAGCTCTGCTTTACGCCAACGACTTGTGGGCAATGCTTCTCGTAACCGTGAATGGTAACTTGCGTTGTCCATAATAATAACAGCCCCTTTTGGAATCAGATCCAACATTTGAACAAACCATTCCTCGAAGACATCCCCATTCATATCTTCGTGATAGTCCCCCGTGCGTTTTGAAATAAAAGTTAATAATCCACCATCAACAAAACCTTCAGAACTTCCAACATGGACAATGATAAGTCTTTTTCCTTTTCCAGATGGTGGCTGCAAACCTAACGACAAACCATCCACGAATGCCTGCCTTCCGCTTTTAATGTTTTCATCTTGCCAAGATTAGGAAACTGTATATTCAGCATTTATCCATGTTTCGTCTAAGTAGAAGATTTTCAAATTTTGTTCTCTGGCATGTCGAATGCTTCTTAAATAGTCTCTTCTCCAAAAAACTATTTCCGGTTTATCTATCAAGAGAGAGAGCAGCTCATTCGTTCAATACAAAATGTACCTTACGGTATACCCTCTTAAAATATATTTTGGTACGTCTATGAAATCTACTTAAATGA
>CAJUYH010001232.1:0-51103 GCA_910591685.1 Galerucella tenella | reverse complement strand
AAGTTATTAAAGGTGGATACTTTTATCTGAAAAGCACTGTATAGTAAAATCGCAATCGGTGTGTACTAAAAGTGAAAGAGAACATGTGGAATTTGGACAAAATCTTAGATGCATACATTCCAGTGACACCATTAACAATTTCAGTAAATAATGACTCCTCAAGTGACGATTGTGACTCCTACAGTGATTTAGATACATTTGCACTTACTAATCTAGACTAATATGGAGGGAGAACTATTCAAAACAATTTACAAGTGGATTGTTCATATTAATTAACGGTCAACATTTTAAACCACACTTATTCAATAGGATATCATCGTATTCTCCCAATTTAAAACTTAAGCAATACAACAAATATTATAACAATAGGGCATGTCCACGACAGTTGACAGTTGACAATACTTTGGTGGTAAATCAATAAACAATAGACACGATGAAAAATTATCAAACAACAATCAACTATTAATCTATATTATATATTATTAAATATGCAAGCTCAACAATTAAAATAACTTTAAAAGTACACTGAAGCAAAACCAACTAAACTCAAACACGATCTATTATTATAAATCAGCATAACGTCACTATTAAGTACCACGTGTTCTGAACGCTTTGTTTATTGTTTTACCACCAGACTAGTTTGTGACGTCACGTGGACATGCCCTATATATACATACCAACCCCTAATACTGTTCCTAAACCTACGTCCATTATACCCTTAGAAAGTATTAAGATAATATTCGGTCATTGTTATCTTTCTACAATATTCGTCGGCACAATTAAATTTGTTGTGTTCACAACATTCTTCTGTAAGTTCCTTGTGGCATTATTTATTATTTTTTGGGAATCAAACCACAATAATGTTTTTTATTTTTTTATTTCGACGTTTCGGTAGCGTTCCAGCTACCTTTGTCAAGATTAACTAATGATAAAATAATTTTTGGTCCCTATCTGACACAACGAAAAAAATATGACAACTAGACAATCAATAATATTTTGAAGTTTAAGACTACAAAACTTTGTTGTCAAATTTTATTAAGGTCCATTCATAGTAGATCACATCTCTGGTAATTGTGAAATAAAACATTTTATTTTATGACATTCCAAAGATATGATATTCTACTAGAAATGGAATCCAGTGAAGTGCACGTTCCAGGAACGGTTTTTATTGGGATAGCGCTTTTTTCCGATTATTTTGGAAATGTTATTAATAAAACGCGTTTGTTGTTACTTTTTGTGTATGATTATTTTTGTTTTCAAAATATGTAAGACCTGACAAAGTTTTGTTCGATTGTTCGTTGTATCAGATAGGGACCAAAAATTATTTTATCATTAGTTAATCTTGACAAAGGTAGCTGGAACGCTACCGAATCGTCGATATAAAAAAAATAAAAAACATTATTGTGGTTTGATTCCCAAAAAATAAGAGAAAAATTCACAACATTCATTACAGCAGGTAGTGTAAAATTACATATTTTGTTTGGCCCACTTGTGCTGAGCAAGTCCCATAAAATTTTGATTTATTACCCCGCATCGATTGCGATTTTACTATAAGTATTTTTTTCCAAAGATTTCCTAGCTATCTTTTTAGAACGTCATGAAATATAGTATATTATAAGTGTATCTATTGTTAATGTGATGACCCATATTTTTAATCCCTTTGAAGGAAAAAGCCGCCAAATGGCGTGCATAAAATTGTTTTATAAATTCGAATATTGTAAAATAATGCTTTTCAAATGTAATTCAAATTAATATAGTGGATTAAAATTAACCTGCATAAAATTTGTAATACAATTCAAGGTCATCACATAGTTAACTAACATAACGTGTGCGGAAAGTGACATTTTTCACACGAGTGGGGAATATTGTAGCACGAGGCATGAGCCAAGTGCGACAATCACACGAGTGTGAAAAATCACTTTCGCACGAGTAATGTACAGTATTTTTCCTACGATCACGTGATAATTTCACCAAATAATGAGTAATCAACATCTGACATATTAATACATAGAATGTTACTATTATAGTAAACATAATTCATTTCAAAATTAACAATAACTATCGATAGTGACAAAAATTTCATTAGTTTAACTATATAATATAGGTAGGTTATTACAATTATTGATTGGTTGGATAATTATAGAAATTGAAAGTGAAATTATTATTGTTCATTATACTTCATACATACTTATCATGAATACCTTTCAAGATGATTACATTTTCCTACTATTATAACAGGTGCTTAGGATTAGTTGATACAACATCGGACTTCTGACGAAGAGTACGCGGGTTCGATCCTCGACCGATCCCTAATTTTTTTTAATCAAGAAAATGACAAAAATTTCACTTTTCAAATAGATCGCTTCAAATTTAGATATTACATAGGTAAATCTAATTGAAAATTATATATTTGACAGCTTGCCAGTGGTCAATCTTAATAAAAATTCATTTGACAGCTTTTTTATCCGTACACGTACGGATAAGTTTTTTTTTTCGTACGCGTATGAATAAAGGCCACTTTCCATAGAACTAGACAGTGCGGTATATGTCACTTTCCTATGTGATCGTAGGAAAACAGATTATTGGAGCTTTAAAAACATTTGTATAGTGAGCTTAGCAGTTTTTGAAAATATACAGGGTGTTTCATTGGGAAAGGGCCTAACTTTAACTGTAGATGGGGATCACTTTGGTGCTTCCAAAAACCTATATTTAATGTTTCCCTGCACTTTATAACCGAGATACAGGGTGCTTCATAAATTTATTCTATTTCTTTCGAACCTCATAACTTACTAGTTACCCTGTATATTATTTTGAAATTTGGTACACGTAATAACCATTACCTAGAAACTCCATCAAAAGCATCTCCAAAAAGATAATGCAGGTCCGGCTCAACAAAAAATTTCAAAACTCGTCTTTCCTAAAAACAAAAACAACACCCTGTATATGGATTTTATTTAAATTGCTCTTTATAATTGGAAGGAGTAGAAAAAATCGTATCTACATATTCTCTTTTTATTTTTCCGCAGACAATTTTACTACCAAAAATTTACCGTCAAAGTAATAATTTATTCACTTTTTGGATGTTAACAATGGTATCGGAGAGATTTTTTTTTATTTTTTAGCTTGAAATGAAATTTATTTAATGCATCTAAAGAAGCATCCTAGAAATTCAATTGAGTTTGTATGTTTCCGAGTACAGACCACTAAAAAATGTGTTTTGAAATTTTTTGTTAAACCGGACCTGTATTATCTTTTTGGGGATGCTTTTGATGGAGTTTCTAGGTAATGGTTATTACGTGTACCAAATTTCAAAACAATCTACAGGGTAACTCGGAAGTTATGAGGTTAGAAAGAAATAGGATACATTTATAAAACACCCTGTATCTCGGTTATAGAGTGCAAAAGAAACATTAAATATAGGTTTTTGGAAGCACCAAAGTGATACCTATCTACAGTTGAAGTTAGGCCCCTTCCCAATGAAACACCCTGTATCTGTCAGCATTGCTTTTTCTCATGACTATGGTTTACATTTTGTTTATTATGAACTGTTTTATTCATTAGAAATAAAGGATTACTGTTCCGTAACATATTAAAACAAATTAGATATTACTTAACAATAATTATATAAAGGTTATTATAATTTTCATAATGAACTTGAAATTTCAAATGTTCATACTATAAATCGATAAAAAATAAATCAGCAAAATGAAAGCCGAACTGATGCATGAATACAAAAACGCGAATTGCTTTGTAGAATATTTGTCCGAAAACTTCAAGATTCATCCATATCTCAAATGTGGTTATCTTTCCCCCCTGTAAACTTATTGCAGGAAGAATCTTCTTTTTGGGCTAGAGCCCAGTAACTTCATACATTAAAAGTTTTTTCTTTATTCCATACAAAATTTCAATGATATATCATTCTTCTCTCTGAAAACTGATAGCAGGAAGAATGTTCTACTTGGGTTAGAGCCCAATTACCTTTTGTGATTTGACTTGGAGTTTTATTGAACCCTTTCATTTGTCCAACAGTTTAATTTACGTTCGTCGTGGAAAAATGTTGAAAAATCCTTTTATTGATTTTGGACATACTTTAATATAGGGATGATGTGGGATGAGTGTAACGGGGTTGAGTATAATTTAACGAAATCTATTATTTGTACCGTTGCTAACGTTTGTACTCTTCTAAGAGATTTGTGAGTACGTTTAGGATTGATGTTGAAAACATGGAATACATCAAAGAAGCATTTTAAAGCAGAGATGACACGCATGAAAATATTTGCGTAAAAGTTAATGTACCTAAATGCCAAAAAAACAATAAAAAACAAGTTTTAGGTTTGTAGGTCAGTTTACGGTCGAGATTGGTAATCAAGGATTAGAATTGTCTATAGAATAATGTACCATCTCTTTTCCACTCTCTTATCTTTGGAACGATTATACATAAACTGAATATTAAGGGTTGTAAAGTTCCCTACTAGTTATGATAGATCACGTATTGTGACCAATAATTTTAAACGGAACCCTATTGCAAGCGACACCTTTTCTTTAAAGCATCAAAAAAATCTATCCAATGGTACTTATCTTGTTTTTGTTTATGGCAGTTCTGACAGTTGCCTCTAGAAAAAAGCTGTGATGAATTGAATCAGTTAATACTAAAATTCGAAATTCTAGCTTCGCTTCTGGATATTTGTCAAAGACCTAACGTTATTGCAAGTCTCTCTAATTTTTGATCGAGTTTATAACTGTTCTAGTAGCTTTTGGTAATTTCAAAATTTTTGTTGACCAAATAATTTGTTTGTGATCCCAATGTTCAAGTGCTTCAAGAAGCGAAATGGTAAGTGCGTTAGGTGATAAAATAGGAGGGATCTGGTACTTGGTGAAGTTAAATAAAATATTTATGCTACGGAACACATTTTTAATTGAAGGTTTCCCGATCGTCCGTTCCGAGGAGTTATTTAAGAGAGCTTCTTCGTTTTTAAACAGCTGGTCGTATTAATGATGCAAAACTATTTCATGATTTCTTTAGCAAATGTATTTTCTTTTTGAAAATGTGGGTATCCAAAGTTCAGAAATTACTAGTAATAATTTATCGTCAACTGAATAAAATTAATTTTCAGATCAGTTGCTACATCTTTTTTAATAATATTTATTTTGCTTTCATTTCTGTTCACGTAAATTCACGTTCAATGAATAGTAGATATTATTCTGATGCAATAGATTACTTTAACTAAAAGTATACGTGACAATTTTTTAATCATTAACTGACCTTGATGTCTCATGGGCAAATACCCTTAAGTAAAAGGATTACGAATTCAAAAAAAATCAGGCTGCTTCACGACAAACTTACACTATCTAGGTATATATTGGATGAAGCTCACAAGATTTTTATAAAAATTGGCTTATATGGAAAGCAAGTTATGGCAAATTCATGGAAAATATTTTGACATACCTACATGTCACTTCCGGTTATACCGAAAGTAAACGACAACTCTGATACAAATATAACACCCTGTATATTATTAACTTTCCCGATTCTACATTAAATTTTCTCTTGTCTCTTCAGGCAGAATCTATATCTAAAATTCATACTTATCGAGATTATTTGAAATCAATCACGTCGTACAGTGATAGAAATGGCTTGTTTGGAATTAAACAATGAGAATTATTTGAATTTACATTCAATTCATGGTGAATGTGACAGAGATGTCTGGCCGATCCCAAGAAAAACCGCATGTAAACAAAGACAACGCGTGATCTAATCTAATTATCGCAAACTTTCCGAAACACTTCAATTTTTATTTTCAATGGGGCATATTACAAAGAGATTTGTTTTTTTTTTCAATTATTTGGGTGGTTGCGGACACCCCCAACTTTTTTTAAATGGGATTGTAGGTTGATTACTTTTTTTTAAAGCTTTTTCAATTGCAGATATAATTCCATTTTTTTGTTACTTTTCATAAGCCATGTGTCGGAAAAAAATAAAACAAATCTCTTTGTAATATGCCCCAAGGAAAATGAAAATTGATGTGTTTCAGGAATTTTGCGATAACCTAACCTTTATTTATCAAGTTACAGAATTTGTTCCAGTTAGACTTTCCACTTTGTATTTGTGCGATATTAATGATTTATCCAGCTCAGAATTATGCTCTCAGAGCATCTGGACTGATGAGGCGCAAATACGCTGAAGCGACTGGATCGGGATCGATCTGCATATCAAATAAGACATAAATGTTCTAGTGACATGTAAATACACAGCCTGCTGGAATGGAGGGATTAATAACTCGGCCTACGCCTAAGCAATACTGAGGTGCAAAGACTTGCTTGTCTCAGTATTGCAGGGTGCATGAGAAGCACGCCAACGGCAGCACTAGAAGCCTTATTTGGCCTTCCTCCATCCCACCTCGTGATAATGGGGGAAGCAAGGATGGGGCTATTTAGGTAGCAAAATAACCTGAGCAACAAAATAGTTAGATCACGACACATATCCATTAAGGACATCATAAGTGGAGCCATTTTAGATATGAAAACAGACTATATGACCACTAAACTTCTCCCCAGTCCCAAATATGAGGTAGAAATACCTCACAGAAAGGACTGGTAAGACCCAAGCAGACTGAAATTTCCCCGATGAGAGACCTGGTACACAGACGGGTCACAGATTGGGGAAGGGACAGGAGTAGGTGTGTATAGTGAAATGAGAAACACAAGATGCTCCTTTTCACTAGGAGAACATACCTCTGTATTTCAGGCAGATATTTATGCTATCCTAGAATGTGTCAGGATTAACAAATATAGGACTGACACTCATAGGATGAACATACTAATTGACAGCCAGGCAGCCCTTGCAGCTTTAAACAGCCGCAAGGTAACATCCAGACTGGTAGAAGAATGCCAGAAAGAACTGAATGAACTAGTAGACCACATTAAAGTAAGATTAGTGGGTGCCGGGAAATAACGGTATTTCTGGAAATGAACAAGCTGATAAACACGCGAGAAGAGGTTCATCAACAGCATATGATGGGCCAGAAAGGGACCACAAAGAAGGTTGTCCGAGGGCAAATACAAAAATGGGTACAAAGCCAACATAAACTTCAGTGGAGGAACACTCCAAAGCAGGTACACAGTAAAACCTTCATAGGTGACACATGTGTGAAACGGGCCGAAGAACTACTGAATATCAATAGGAGTAAGCTAAGAATTATTACACGTTATTTAACGGGTCATACCCCGGTAAAATATCACCTGGATAAAATAGGGTTATATAACGAGGACCTCAGCTGCAGACTTTGTGGCATGGAGACCGAGACCGTAACCCATATCTTATCTGACTGTGAGGCACTGGACTCTAGGAGACAAACAATCTTCGGAGAAGCCAATGTACCACCCGAAGTATATGGCACATATCCAATGGACCTATATCGTCTACTCGAAGGTACGGGGATAACTGGATGGGTGCAATAAATGTGGGAGTAGAGTACAATAAGCCAACAGGCTGCAGTGCTCCCGGCATCAGAACTACTCCCAATCACACAAAAAAACAATAATCAGGCTGAAATAATGATTATTTCTAATACATTTTAATATCTCAAATAACGTTAGAAGACATTTTTATTCAAGTTTAACAGAAAGTAGATAGAAAAATAGTGAAAATCACGGAAAACCGTTCGTCATATATGTTTACGCAATAATTTCGATAGCCATTAAGAATAGGTAGGTACTAAGAAGTTTTAAATAAATAAAATAAATACTGTGGAGCGTGAAATTTGAACAAATTAATTGGAAAATCTGAAGTATTGAATAAGTGTTAAAACGTTAGGATACATTTCGATATAGAATTTTACGTACTACACTTATTTGATATTCTTTATCAAGATAAATGTGAAAAACATTATTTTCCAACGGGATTTCCATAATTTCCAATATTTCCTGGGCTTTTTGACTTTGCCACTATTTTCATTCGATTTCTCATGTAAAAATTCACTTCACTAAACCCGATTGCAGACGTGGAGGAAAAAAAGTTAATTTTTTATGGAACTAATTATTACCACTTTACAAATAACACCCCGTATAACCGGTTTTTTAAATTCGTGCTTATACTTTATAAAAGTACTAATTCAAATTGCAGTTCATCACAATTTCAAGGATATAAAATTTATTATCAGTAGTAATACCCCTAGGGTCTTGATAATACCGAGATAATTTTGTCATAGAGAATGCTGAAAGCGTGTTGCTTGATAATAGCCCAAGGCCGAGGGCTATTATCTTTGAGCAACACGCTTGAAGGATTCTCTACGACAAAATTTTGAGTATTTATCAAGACCCGAGGAGTATTCGATAAGATAATTTTTTACTTTGTAGATATAAAAAAATTGATTGTCAATCTAATGTTTAATAATTTATTAGTTACAATCAAACAAATATTATTCATTTTTATTCAAAACTACAGTTGTGAAAAGTACAATTATTGGTAAATTAATTAAATCGTTAGGTGCAATACCAAATATTCGCGACATTTTTAATCCAGTTGTCAGTTTGACGTTTAATTAATTTTTAATAAAAAATAAACACCAAACTGAAAACACCACATGTAGAGTATTATCGCTGTAATACAGCGGTGATTGGATGAAATTTGACACATGACTTGAAATTAAGTAATTTGATTGGTTACTATATTATCTATTATATTACCTCAGTAACTAAATTTTTATGCATCTAGACAAGGGAAGGTAAGCGTGAAAATACCACATTTATCTATGTTTTAAGTGACTTGATTATTGCAAAAAATGTGGATTAAGTCATTTATATACTATTGCAGTAATTTAAATCATAATAAGAAAAAATTTTATTGCCGATTTTAAACGTAATGCTTTAAAATCAGCCATTATTGAAATTCCAGTATTTAAACGTGAAAAAAATGATGAGCATAAAAATAAACCTCTATTGGTCCGTGTCCAGAGCTGAGAAGCTGAGTCTTAACGACTTGATATATTGTGAGAAGACGAAGAATATCATTTTAGTACAAAATCATTTTTTCTGATTTGGATAATTTTTTAGAAAATATACCAGAATATTTCTTAAATATGTTCATTTTTTGTTTCGTTAGCGATCCAAAAAGAAGGGGGTTCTATAAAGCAGGTCTTTGGAAAGAGGGTCATCGTGTTCAAACAATTCCAATAGTGAAAAAACAAATTTTGAATACAACTAAATGCGGATAAATTTCCAATATTCATACTTGTATACAGTTTTTCTTATGATTTATTGTTGAAATTGTTGTTGACCAACACACACAAAATAATCAGAATCTTTGACAAAAAAACAACAACTAGGCAACGCGTTTTATTAACAAAAATAAGTAATCCTTTAAAATCCGTTCCTTCCTACATCGTGAACTTCCTAATAGAATAAAATGTTATGAGAATTTTGTTCAGTGCTACAGGACACAAAACTGTCGTTGCAAAATGAATCACAATCAAAATTACGCGATGTAAAACTTCAGTAAAACTTTGGCTGTCGTTAGAAGTGATATTATGAAGACTCATATATTATTACAAAAATTAAACTGTAGAAGTAGTACTTTACTGTAGTACTTAGTCTTAATAGTGATGTTCAAAATCTAATGACTTATCTAAAAGACATAAATATTATATGCAAGTTGTTATCTAAAAGAATGTAAATAATATTGTCGCTAACAACTATAGAGATTGATGCAACTGAAAACGGGAATTAAAAAAGAATTTCTTTATTCACAATCATTTCCATAAAATGCTTCACAAATTTCGATACACTTTGCAGTAATATCTTCACTGATTGTCTAATTGTTCATTTTTGGGGGTAAAAAACCTAATAATGAATATACCACAAGCAATATACAGAAGATATTTTAATTTAGCAAAGATTGTAAAGACCGAATTTTTTTATGTTCAAATTAAAAAGTAATCGAACTAATAAAGACGTTATGTAAAATAATAGAAAAAGTTATTAATCTGGCAATTTAGTAGTCATATATATTATTCACCCTAATTTAAAACAACAAATTTTAAAGTTTCAATTAAAAAGTATATTAAAACATAAGACTTACATTTGAAATTTAAAGTTCACCAGCACCGCACTCACAGATCCAGATTCCAAAAAACACCAAACACCGAACTTAACGCATAAGAAAAACCGATTGATTAAAGTACTAGATACGAGTACCACTTTCAGTGAGAGTTATTGGATCGATATTATGAAGCAGTCAACGCTATGTTATACAATCGTCTACAGAATCTGTATATATTTCTGACTGTCTTTAAATGTTTGGTGGGGCTTCATACCTTTACTACTTATGCTTAGTCTTAGTACTAATAATTTTTGAATACCTCTATTAATATGTAATTAAGAATTAATTGAATCTATGTAATTGTTGAGGATATCGGAATTATTGTTGACGGAAAAATACGAGTGATATTTAAAAGTTAAATACCTCCTATGGTTATTTTCCAAAAAAAAATTTTGTCAAACAGTACAAGCAAAAGGTGATGGTTTTTTTTCCAGGGCCGCAACAGCTTAGGTCATTTTGCCCTATTCACTTGTATTTTCTATATTCTTCACATAAGATTGGATTCTTTTAAATAACTAATTTAAAAAGTCTATTTAGGGCGGGGTGATCATTTTGCAATATGCTTTTTATTTCAGTTGGTACCCCAAATATATTCCGAAGTTCAATGAAGAGATCACAAGAAAAGATTTGTTCATACGTGAGTCGCAAGTGGTTTCAAGTGGGTCTTTGTGACCCTGCTAGGATATCCACCGACCGGGCTCAAGAACAAAATATGCTGCCCTATTAGCGTACCTAGTCGAAATTTGATTAGTGAGGCAAAAGTTTAAAACATAATTTTATTCATTTAAAAAATGCATAAGAATTGAACTAATATTAAATAATTGAAACCTACCGTTCAGTCCGTTAAATATCACTAAATAAAAATAAATCAAATAGACGCTGATCTCGTTCCCTAATTCGTAATATCGCAATCTTTACTTTTGACTCTTTGGTTTTCAACTAATCAATTTAAATTGAAAAAGTTAGAAAAAGGCTACGCAAACGCAAACTTAGATAAACACGAAAACACGGCATTAGAAAAATAAAAAAATCCCACATTCTCAAAGTCGGTAAAGAGTCTAAGAGTGAAAAGCCAAAAGAAAAGCAGCGATCCGCGATCACTTTATTCAAGTAATCTATTGATATATTCTGTCATTTTTGCGGCTAGCGGCTTATTCTTTATTATTACCTATTAATTATCTTTTTTACGCCATGCACCCCTTGCACCCCCGACACGGCTCGGCCCTGCTGCTAGTAGATAGCCCAGCTAGGTGATATTAATGTGCCCTATTCTCATTCTGCAGAATACAACTTGTTCTCTTCTCTTGAGTTGTTTTGGGTAATACCATTTAGAAACAAGTCGTTTTGATTTTTTCAGTATCCCATTATAGTTATATCCTATTGGTTTCGCCATTCCTTATAGTCACTTTTAATGGCTAATTTGAGTGGTCTGTACAAATTGGGCATTGCTGATTTTTATTAAGGGAGAAATATAGTAGATAGAGCTTGCCATATAGCGTATAACTCGGCACTGTATACTGTAGTATTAGGGTTCATGCTCCAAGATAAGGATTGTTGGTTAATAACAAATGAAGCTCCGACTCCTGTATTTGTTTTAGAATCATCTTTATATACAGAGTGGACCAAAAGTCTGGAAATGGCCAATTATCTCGTAAATTGCTGGAACCAATTGTACAAAATTTGGGGTACACCTATTGAGGAATAGGTACAGAGATTTCATATTTGATATTTGCAATGTTGCCATACATAAAACATAAGTCTGGCAACGCCTGTGTGTAAGCTGAATTTTTCAAGTATGACCAATAAACATTATTTTTCAGGATTGAAATCAGGTGAACGTGGAGAACATTCAATTCTACCTCGTCCACCAATCTATCGTCCGGGAAATATCTCATCTAAATAACGCCGAACATTTACACCAAAATGAGGTGGATCTCCGCTTTCTGAAATCATATCTGATTATTATTATTATTATTAGTGTAGGTACAATTTAATTTGTAAGTAGAAGTTCATATTTATCTGACATTAACTTTCCTTTGATAAAGAATGGGCCAATTAACAAAATCACAGCATTCTACATTCAAATTTCTTCAAATCTACATATTTTGCACTGTTTTATGTATTGAAGACCTTCTATTCAAAATAAAATCGTCAGTGTTACATATGGTTGAACTCGTATTGAACAGGACTCTGACTGAATGTACAGGCTGATTAATTTGAAAAACCAAAGTTACTGATAATATAAAAGAAACAGCAAATCTGGCCACATTGCAAATATTAAATCTAGAATTTACGTATCGCAAAATAGGTGTACCCCAAATTATACAATTTCGAGCTAGGACTAGCAGTTCACGAGATGATTGGCCGTTTCTAGACTTTTGGGCCACTTCGCATAGTTTTAAGTTTGTTACAAAAATCAAGCTGTTCTTGAAATAGAGCACGATATGTAGATGTAGATGTTGCGGTATCTTTATTTTTCCAGTTGTTCAGTATGTTGTTAAGAAAGGATCTAATACATGGAGCTACGGTATTTTGTTGTGGGACTACCCCCGTAAGGGTCATCCACTGATGGTTTTCAATATAAGCATAAAAATATGATAATCCGGGGAATTTAGCACATAATCTGTGAAAAGACGTGAAGAAAATTGTCGAAATTTCGCTCATATGGTCTATTAAACTAAAGCTCTTACTCTGGCGATTGCAACAAACCGCATCTCAATATTGTTAATGTTCATAAAAGGAACATATTATATAAAGTGAGTTTGCGCTCATGCCATTTAGAATTTTCCAACTTAAAAAACACCAACTTTTTAGAAACATTTCCTCTATATTTCCTTATATTACCATTTTTTCTTTAGCAAATATTTCGCGTGCTTAAAAGGACGCATCGCTGTGGTCCGTCTGAGTTTACCCTTAATGTCAACATAGTATTTTATATAAGTTTCGACAATAAAGTTCATATCTTTGTATAATGAATATTGCGTTAAATTTATTGTCAGAATGGAATATCACATAGTAACGGACAAAACAATGTTATTTAAAAAAATAATACTCAACAAGAAATAATAGAAACTCAATAAAATTAAAATATTGTTGAAGCTAAACTATTTATTGGAAGCACAATAAAATTTGAAAATTAGTAAGCATAAGCTATTTAATGAGAGCATTGTTGCCGTAGTTAATGAGCAGCAATTCCTTTTAGGTCCATACCAATATTTGTTGTGGCAACTCTAATTATATTTTCAGAGGTGGATTATTTCAAACTGTTAATATATTTCGATTTTATATATTTCATATCAAGGAATGCACGCTCGCAGATATAATGTACTTCCGAAAATAGAAATGGTTTGAATTAAATTATTGGATATTTTTCTTTACCAATTATTTGAACACTTGTATTCCAATCGCTCCATTAGATAATGAATGGGTTAGCCTGAAAGTCACATAAATCCAGTTGATATTTCGAGGGTCGGATGCGGCCCACGGTCCGCCAGTTGGACAACGTTGGGCTGGATATTTCATAAAATTTCGATTTTTATAATTTTTTGTGCGAGCAAAACTGAAAAACGTATTAGTAGTCGATATGTTTTCGATTCAAGACATAATATTCTATCCAAATTCTAACCAAATTTGCCTACAATCCGCTAATATCTATCCACACATTTCTCTGCATTTAATAGTATATTGAAGCACTTTTTTAAATATCATGTTCGCTGAATCTCATTGAACTTGACTTATAGAACTCCGTGTCTTCAATTTATTTTTTGTGTTTATTTATTCTAATCTTCAATAGTCTACTCTAGATCCTCTAGATGTTTCACATAGAAGAAATTTTCCACTTTTCGAAACAATGTTAATTATATTTTTGATTAGATTTTAATGATTACATCAATATCTAGAAAGTAACTTGTTATCGTGTATTTAGTTATTTTATGTCTAATTAAATGATCTTTTTCCATTTTCCACCTGCATGTAGGAAAAATTTTGTTCCTAACAAGTGTGAAAAGTGTTTTCCTAGCTCAAACAGCGGGCGCGGAAAGTGTGAGGATCACTTTCTACCCTAGCTAGAAAAATAACGATTAACAAGACATATTTGTCAAATACAATAATATACATTAGGCTAGGATTGAATAACAATCAACTTTTACGTTTTTTGTCCACCTCATAGCAATTTGAATCAACTGATGATACATTTTTGAAATCAGCTTGAGTGCGATCCGAAAATTGGTAAAATGGGAGAGTTACATTAAAAAAAGATTGCTGATTACATCATCACTCAAAGTTTCACCCTGTACAATCGATTATTATTCCAAAAATATAGTCAATTAAAGAACAGAAATCGACCAGTTTTCATATTAATGTTTATTTGGCTAATAAATTCGAAGTTAAATTGAATATTGAATTGATTACCAATTTCTTTAAATTATTTCCGATATTTTATTTCCAAATATAGAGCATCGTATGTAAAGGCCATTGGCTCTGAACGTCGGGGATCATGTTTACTAATAAGTGTAGTGTTGGAATCACCAACCAAAAACCCCCTGTGTAAATTTGCTGATGTTCATAGTTAGGCAGTTTTATCAAAACATACGTTGTTATTGAGTTTTGAAAAAGTGTGTTATTCTCTTATTTTTTTTTCGTGTATAAGTTCAATGGTAAACTGTTTTTGAAAACTTTTTTTAATACATCATGATTAGACAAAGGTTTTTGAATCTATATTTTACCATCCCTTTTTCCGCTTATGCAATCATTGTGATCAACTATTAGATCGTGTGTAGATTTGGGGTTATTTCCTATGACCCACTTCTAACCAAGTTTTGAAAATCAGTGAAATTGAATTCATAAGTGAAATATTTCGATTTTAAATTCGCCATCGAAATAGTATAGCTAGTTTTAAATTATAGTTAAACGAAATTATTATAAATTCACTTAAATGAATTTAATTCGAACGATACAATCTGACAACTATTAGTTCAAACGTGAATTATTAAGGAAAAAGAAGAATAATTGAGATTAAGATTTATCAATTCCATAAGATGATAAATGCTGAGAAATATAATATAAATAAATTAAAATATATCTTAATATAACTTATTTGGGATTTCTTAAGAGATAGGTAACATTACTACGGGCTCAGTAAATTGAATTACACATAGGTATACGTTATTATTTTTTCCTACGATCACATAGGAAACTGACATATATCGCACTGTCTAGTTCTATGGAAAGTGACCTTTATTCATACGCGTACGGAAAAAAACTTATCCGTACGTGTACGGATAAAAAAGCTGTCAAATTGAATGTTGAAATGCTAGTCTATTTACCACTCAAATTTATGTATATGTCAAATGCGTATTTCCTAAGTTGATTTGTCCATAAAATATAATTTATTTATTTCATTTAAAATTTAAAATATAATTTTCAATTAGATTCACCTATGTAATATCTAAATTTGAAGCGATCTATTTAAAAAAAGAGTATTTGGTTTCATTTTCTTGATAAAACAAAATTTGGCACGCGGTCGAGGATAGAACCCGCTTACCCTTCGTCAGAAGTCCGATGTTGTACCATCTGACACAAATCATTATATTTATAATAGTCGGAAAATGTAATCGTGTTGAAAGGTATTCATCATATATAAAATGCAGCAATTATAATTTCACTTTCAATTTCTATAATTATCCAACCAATTAATAATTATAATAACCTACCTATAACTACTTGCATTTTTGTTACCCTTGATAGTTATTGTTACTTTTTGAAATCAATTATGTTGACTTTAATTGTAACATTTTGGAAAAATGTTAAAACTATACAAAGTATCTGACAAAACCACAACACAAAACCACAACCACAAAATGTCGCAAGTAAAATAAGCGTTTCGACAGTTAAACAGTACTCGAATTAAATTGGTGAAATTTTTTCGAATTCGAAGTTTCTTTCACTTTCACTTGGATAGATCCAAATAAATCAAAATATGGGAAATTTCGCTAGTGAAATATTCCAAAACTAGATCCCCAGTCTTCTAGATGGTGTGCCCTATAGGATTCTGAATTGCTGTACAAACCGCAAGTATGTTGATGGCAGTTTCTTCTTCCATACAACAGAATCAGTGCTGGCCTAAGGCGAAAATTGCAAGTGTGCAAGACTCACATTTCATGTCCATTTCGGAGGGTCTGGGGGTAGTTTTAGAAATTTGAGGACTAAAAACACAGCTTTTGTGCTCTTTTGCGGCTTTAGGAGGTTCAATTCTCTTTCTTGCACCTTAAACCACGATTATATTAAATAATCTGATGAAAGTTTCTGGGTCACGGGACAATGATTTCTACACTTATATTGCAAGTATTATACGAATAAAATCTTAGATTTTTGAAAAAATATTATACACAGGCTCAAAGACCTCGGTCGATGGCCTGGTGATGCTTTAGTGTCAATAAAGTATGCTTCTCTCTCTCTCTCTCTCTCTCTATTATACACATTCGCAACCTCCCATTCCTTTGCGGCAGTATGGCAGCCATTTGGATCCGTCAGAAAAGTAAGTCATGTTGATTCACGTGAATGGCTACTTGACGATGATTTGTTGTGCAAAAATTAGTCTGGTACAAATGGTTGAATTGTTTTCCCATAATTACTGTATTCGCGTTGGTATGGCGGGCTCTAAGTCACACCAGAGAAGTATGGTAGGTATTAAGCCACGTCCACACCGACAGCGGCGACAGCAACACATAGGAACATTATGTTTATGCTGCTTGTTCCTGAAACTTGTTTCTGAATGCTGCCAGAAGTTTATTTAAGTACTCGTTGTTTACTGTTGCAGCAACAAAAGTTCCTATAAATTGCTTGTTTCCATATTTAGCGGCATAGATCAAAGGAGATATAGAAACATTGGTAAACATTTTGTGTTTCTCAACAGTTTTTATCAGTGTTAGTTGTTGCTTGTTCCTCACTCGAAACTTGTGTCGTGAAGCCGACGCGTCGTTGCCGAAAATATCGCTCAACTTGATTTAGTTTATCAATAATAAAAACATTACAATAAAAAACATGCCGTTTAAATGGACAACAGAAAATATAATATGTTTAATTGAATAATACCAAAATGCCGAGTGTTGCTGGAATCCACGGGATAAAATGTATTAAGACCGTTACAAAAAACAGGATTTGTGGGTGGAGATATGTAATGGGATTGGCGATGGTGTTAGTGTTGATGAAGTTGAAAGAAAAATGAAAAACTTGGTGACACACAGAGTGAGTGAGTTCTACAGAGAGAAAAAAAAATATCGCACATATCAAAAATCTGGTGCTGAAGCATATTTTGTTAGCTCACACTGCACTGGTGTAGACACAACGTTTCCTGTTGCAGCAACACCTTACTATGGATTCCAGGACACACTGGAATAGAAGGAAATGAAATAGCAGATGAACTAGCAAAGAGGGGAACTAAAATACCTTTCTGGGGGCCTGAACCCTTTTGCGGAATCAGCCCCAATGTAACATTGGAAGAAATAAGTAAAGCCGAGAGAAAGAGAAGATCTGACCATTGGAAGGATCTAGTAGGGCTTATACAATCAAAGACTCTTCTGGGTGACTACAACCTGTTGAGATCAAATGAATGCATAAGTCAAAGTAAAACTGCGCTAAGAGTTTTAACAGGGATCCTAACCATTGTCGCCTGAATGGGTAAGTGAAAAAGCTCAAAATAGTGGAGGAAGAAGAATGCAGATTTTGTGGAATGGGAGAAGAAACCTCCATCCACATTCTTTTCAACTGCACAGCACTCCAGAATCCTAGATCTCAGCACCTAGGAGATTACTGAATAGAAGAGGAACATTTACCTAAGTTGAAGCCTGCAGACATCCTAAAATTCCTCCGGGAAATAGGACTAAAGGAACTACTAGTTTCTGAGACTCCTCAGAAACTAAGTAGAAGTAAGGGGGCACAATAGATCTTTTATGTCTCAGTGAATGTCACCCCAAAATACATACACACATACAACACAACGAAACATTCTCAAGAATGAGTTACTTTGGTGTAGACAGAATGCTTACGGAACTTTTGCTGTTGTTTCTGTTTCCATAAACAGGTTGCGGTAACCAGCAATAAAATGTTCCTCTGTGTTTCTTTGGTGTGGACATGGCTTTACACTACCGCCTTCTTTTTTTTATCGACTATCGGAAAATACAAAATTTTTTGTGGAACACGCCCACGCGATCGGTCAACTATGGACATCATTTTCTTTCTTGTCATTACGTAATTAGACCGTAGCAGAACACAATACTGGTACAAATGACCAAATATTTTGTGTCACCATCTCCCGATCTACTAGTCTTTGAATTTTGAGGAGATTTTCTCGTTAATAGGCTTGCTCTACTACTCCACGCAATGGCTCTATGGGGGATTATTTTTTATCATTATGGCAGTGTACATCCAGCTCATAGACTATGAGCCCATGGGGAAAAAAGTGTCGCGATTTGAAACAGCAGCAAACCCATTCAGAACGATAGTTTATCATGTCACCATCGAATACATCACTATGGCGTACATTTTCTCTTGTGCAGAAAAGCGCAGTGGAAAACTGAACATTTTATTTTTCACCCCCTGAAACCGTGATATGAAACTGTACGCTGTTTGTTACATTTGATGGTAGAAACATAGGAGATCGGTCCAGACTCTATGACGTTCAAAAATATTCGTTCGAAAAATCTAGGAAAATTGTTGAAAACTCTCATTTTTCACCCCCTAAAAATGTGATATGAAACTGTACGCCGTTTGTTATATTTGATATTAGAATCATAGGAGATAGGTCCAGACTCTATGACGTTCAAAAATAGTCGTTCGGAAAATCTAGGAAAATTGTTGAAAACGTAGATAAATTTTTGGAAATATGTTTTTCTCGTGCCTTCCACATTATTATTTTTGTACATTATTTTTATTATTATTTCATTCTAAAAGGAGCCTTTTTTGAGTAGGAAAATCTCGGAAAATAAACAATTCCCCATGGATTTTCACACACCTTTTTTGTACGGCACTACTGTCAAATCTTTATTTATATGTTGCATAATCTACAGAAACAAATGCCGTACAGTTTCAAATCACCTTTTAAGAGGGTAGAAAATTTTCCTAGATTTTCCGAACGATTATTTTTGAACGTCATAGAGTCTGGACCGATCTCCTATGATTCTACTATCAAATGTAACAAACGGCGTACAGTTTCATATCACGGTTTCAGGGGGTAAAAAATGAGAGTTTTCAACAATTTCCCTAGATTTTCCTAACGATTATTTTTGAACGGCATAGAGTCTCGATCGATCTCCTATGATTCTACTATCAAATCTAACAAACGGCGTACAGTTTTATATCACGGTTTCAGGGGGTGAAAAATAAAATTTTCAGTTTTCCACTGCGCTTTTCTGCACAAGAGAAAATTAACGCCATAGTGCTTGAACCGATGGTGGCATGATAAACTATCGTTCTGAATGGGTTTGCTGCAGTTTCAAATCGCTACACTTTTTTCCCCATGGGCTCATAGTCTATCAGGATTTTTGGCCTACAACCCCAATCTCTCCCTGCCAGATTCTTGCACACCATTAAAGCAGTTTGTGTTGTATTCAATCTCCTTTTCGATTTCACTGTCTATATTCAAACCTATTAAGATGGTTTTGGTGGGGTGGATGTTGAGTCCCACTTACTTACACCTGTACGATGTCACGAAGGGATATTTTCTAAAAACAGCGAAGAGATGCTATATTTAAGATTTTATAGATATTTCTGTTTTATTTATGTTTCTTAAAAATTATTTGAAGATACTTGTCATACTGCTCAGATGTTGTCTGCTTATCTAAATTAAAAAATGGGCTTTGTATTTTAAAACATACATTCATACAATTTGCTATTCAATGCAAATTAAACATTAATCTTAAAAATGTACAAAACATTAACTAAACAATTATAGGTTTTATATTGTAATTATTTTTCATAACTTTTTTTTAATATCAAGTTTGATCGAAAGATATCAACCTTCAGAGAAAAATTTTTAGGCGACCTTAAACTCGACACGTTTATATTTGTTGTGAACTGGACCAATGCACTCAGTTGCACGTACATATTGTAGTTCATTTTATTTATTTTTTTTTAATGTTTACTTAATCGTAAGCAAACACATATATAATAATAATATGTATCGATGTTAATGAATTAATGCTATTTTAAAATATTTTTTATTCTGCAAGACTGCAGTAGAATAGCCAGTACCGGCTTAAGGAGGACTGATTATTTTTGAATAAATTAAACTAATTTCGTCATCTGCTCACTCTCTCTGATGATAGCAGTACTGTATAAATTTCAGATTATGGAAATAATGTTTGGAGACCTTTGTTTTAACGTAATAAAATAGAGGAATCCCTAAAAAATAGTATATTAAAGTATAAGGGGATATTAAGGTCTAGAAAACGCGCGATTTTTCGAGCACGACGAAGCACGACGAGCACGACGAAATAGAGCAAGTGTTTTAAAGACCAGTTATCCACGAATACTTTACGCTATTTTTTTTTATTGGTGCACTTTATAAATACTGGTCTTTAACTACTACAACAACAAGAAATGGAAATCATAGATGGAAATAAGAACTAAATGTCAAATGTCTTCTGTAAGTTCCTTGTGGCATTACTTATTCTTACAACGGTAGCTGGAACGCTACCGAAACGTCGAAATAAAAAAATAAAAAAACATTATTGTGGTTTGATTCCCAAAAGAATAAGAAAAAAAGAATAAATGTCAAATGGTTGAATTCGTGATGTATATGATGTATACCTTGCGTTGTTATGGAAATGAGAAAAACATAAACTAATTTGTATTTTGATGGAAGTTCAACCCTATTGAGCTCTGTGAATGTCAATAGTATTAATTTAAATACCATTTCCTAATATTTGAAAAATCGAAATATTAATATTTCATACCATACCAACGGCACTTTCCATTTTAATCTATAAATTTGACATTGTTAAATATTATTCGAATAAAAGTTTTGAAGTTACAAACTACTAATGTCAGATCAATAATAAAAAAATTGTCATTTAGACATGAATTAGACCATAGATTTAGACTTCGTTTCTCGAGTTGTTGATGTTGCCACGGTAACTTTAAAACACGCGCGTGTTTTAAAGTTCGATTTAAACACGCTGAGGCGTGCTTTAAATAGGTAAAATGGTTCACCAATAAAAAACATTATTAAATAAATTAAAGCAGGGAGTGGGTATATTAAAACTAAGGAAGTGGAGCCATTGTGTTTTCTGGGATCCTATTCTTAAACCGTGACATATTTTGTCGCATGCGAGAAATCGTCTTTGTCGAATAAAATCTGAATATTCTTATTCTCAAATGTCGCCTTCGCAAATTTTTGATAGACAAATTGTAGAATGGTCAAAGGCAGTCGACAATTTATGTCGAATGCGAGAATTCCATTACTTGCGAAATTTATAGGTTAACGTTATACATGTCAAAAGAAGCAGAATTTAGAATGGAGGCAATATTCTGCCACTTACTCCTTGCAATTTGAAAGGTAAAATTTGGGGAAACTTTTCCAGATAAAAGAGGCTCATTTTCTTTTTCTTGCATTAAATTTATTGAATAGATGAGGCTTTTACTTGATGTAGATCCATAGTAAATTATGAAATCAAACAATTTTATTTTGTTAAATCTACATGTAGATTTAACAAAATAAAATTGTTTGATTTCATAATTAAATTTATTAATGTTCGTTTTTGGTTTTGGGTGCAATAATTTTTTTTGGTTTCACTTTCCATGTTTATCTTGTTATTTTTGTTCCACATTCGAGTAAGTACATTGTACATTCTAACTTCTAACAAATAACCAAATCATTACTGTCATTACAGATCATATAACTACTACTGTCATTTCATTATTTTACAACTTTACAAGAGAAGTGGCATGGAACGATGGAACACGATATAATATCGAAATTTCGGTGTTGCCAGTTCATGTTATTCGACAAAATTTATCTCATGCGACTTAGATGTCGAACCCATTTGAGAATGCCAGGTGCCAATGTTGTGCGACAATTTCTATCGTCATATGTCGAATACGACAAATGTCATTCGACATTCGAGAATAGGCCCCCTGGGTAATTGAACCAAAATAATGAGTGAACTGAGAACTTCGTTTGGAACTAATAAAAATAGTTATTTATGTACCAAGGGTATAAATAGATGTTTATGCCCTGAGGGTGACGTCTTAGGAAGCCGAGGGCCTCTGACCCGAGGGTTTGTCAGTCGCCCGCGGGTATACACATCTGTTTATGCCTGCGGTACATACAAACTTTTATGTCATACTAGTTCGTTATTGCAATACAATCTTAATACAAATCAGTGTTTTAAAAAATCCGCTTTGAATTAATAGGCGAATGTTGACAAACGTAGATGTCATAATATCACAATAAATTTTATATGTGTCAAAGTTAGAAGACAAAATGAACGAAGATTTTGGAATTCCTGACGAAATTATTGAAAAAGCAAAGAAAGCAACTTTAAATCTGTTGCCAAAAAAGTCTAAAGAAGCTTACGACATCGTTGTTAAATAAGTTGAACAAAAAAGTATTTCTCTTTATGCCCGCACGGGCATAAAGTACGACATTAGATAGTTGGTAACTAAGCAATAAAAACACAATAATGAACTAGCATGACATAAAAATAATTAAAAGAAAACATTAAATGGAGGCAAGAAGTGGGTATTTTGGAAATAAATAAAACTGTGTTTGTGGTAATTAAAACAAAATAAATATTTTAAGTGACCGCTAATCACTAAGTTGGGAATTTTCCAACAGTTGGGGATAATCGACACTAAACAGAGTTTACTCTCAAAACTACACCAACACTAATGCCCAGTTTCACCAACAGTTTTAATCCCGATTTATCTCTTAAGTGGAGCGTCTAATCATGATTAACTTATTCAAACGTTTCACCATGCTCAAGAGCGGGATTAAATCGACTGATCGCTATTTAGTATAAATCAGCCATTTTTGGTGGATTTATCTGTGTGAAGTCCGATTAGTTCAGATTTCAATATTATATTATAGATGAGGAATACATATTGTTGAATATTTGTGATGTATTGTTCATTATGGCATTTCGAAGAGTTTATGATTTTGCCTTCGAAGACGATAGTGGTGAAGATGAATTTAATTTTCGTCGTCCTTCATAGATTCATTATCAGTTTTTGTTCTCAATTATATGTGAATACTTTCTGATAATATCTACTAAGATCTGTTTATCCTCCACTGTGAATGATGGGTCTCTCTTTTTTTCAGCTTCTGCACGTCACTCATTGTTTATTTACTATTGTAAGTTTATTTAAACAAAAATAAAAAACCCAGAGCAGATCGGTGTAAACACAAAATATTATTTAGGGTTATGTTTACGTTATTAAGGCCCAGTTTCATAATCAACTTAAAGTGCCTTTAAATATTAAAGTTGGCTTAAAGTTGAAAAGGTGGTCCCATAATCGTACTTTAAGATAAAGTAGTGCCTAAAGTTTCCTTTAACTTAAAGTGCGAATTTCTAAACTTTACAGAAGATAAAGTGGCTTTAAAGCAGACATAACCTAGTTTTCTCCATATTTTTTGACAACGAGGCTGAATACTTCACGAAAAAATGATGAACATGCTTGATAGTTCTTCCAGCTCTAGTTCATCACTCGATGACGAAGAGATTTATTTAAGAAGAATAAAAAATGCTGACTTTTTAAATCGTTTACGGTTATCAAAACCTACTGTTCGTAACTTGTTACAAAACATTGAACCTCTAATTCGGTTTCAACACTGCTGATTTTATTCGTCGTTTTACATTCTATTACATGTTTGTGTTTTTCTATGCTTTGTAGGAGAGACAATTCCTCTTCCTTTCTAAAGTTTGTTGTACGTTTTATATTTGCCTCCATTATTCAGTAAATATTCAATATAACAATATTGTCAACAACAACAAACCGCCAAAGCAATAATTTTAGGTTAGATAACTAAATTAAATAGTGTCTAAGGTATCGAAAAACAAATTTCAGGGCTGCCAACTTAGCTAAATGCTACTTTTATTAAAAGAAGGTGCTACTTTCATTATGAAACGCAATTATTTTAAAGTCGTCTTAAAGGATACTTTAAGATAAAGTCTACTTTTACTAAAGGCACTTTAACTATCGAATTATGAAACCGGCCCTTAATCTCAATGACTAACTGACACAGAACTATACATCTTCACAGAACAATAGAATATTCTACACTCCATAACGTTGCCAAAATGGTTTGCTGATCTAATCGTGATTTGATAAATCGCGATTATCTCGGACGGGTTGGTGCATGGTGAAACGGGAAATATTGTTAAGTCAGCTTTAATATTAAGTAGAGCTCAATTAATCCGAGATCAATCGTAATTTGGTGAAACTGGGCCTAACACTCTATACTATCTTACGCGCATTTCGATAACCCAGTTATCTTCTTCAGATACTGCAGGTCAACTTCATTTTTGATTTGACAGAATTATACAATTTTTTGTGCCTTGAAAAAAATAGAAATGCTAGGATATAGTTCTGTGAAAAAAAACGACTTAAAATATAATACGGCATTTTCAATATTAGGTATTTTTTTATACAAACTCCAATTGTCTCCAATTTTGAATGCAGTGTTCAAATGTTTTGGTGAAATATATTCATTCAGATTCAGATAGCACAAGACGTCTTGAAGACGTTCGTTTTATACCATACCTCATCTTAGTCTGAACGTCCCTCTGGTTACATTTAAACGTTAAGTGTTACTTAAATCTACTAAGTGTCAGTTAGTCGATCGTATCGTATATAAACTCATCCTTGACGCCACACGCCACGATGATGACGATTTAAAAATCATTGATATAATTAAATACCGCATACCCAGACAGTTATATACATCTGTATCTCTAAAGTAGGGAGGGTAAGTGTAGGCCTACAGCATTTAGGTCACATGTGACCCATTGTACTTCCCGAGGAGTTGTCCTCCTAGGTCATCGTCCATCCTGTCCTTCCCAGGAAGGTCGACAGGTCACTAGGAGACATCTCCTTTATATCGGCAGGTGTAGGCCAAGACTCACCGTACACACACTCTCTCATTGACGATAACTCCGGGCACTCGCATAATACATGCCTGCATAGAGGTGTGTCCACTAGCCCCATAGTATGGGGGTGTTTCCTTAGTTGACAGTGGCCGTTCAAAGATCTTACTGTTTAACGTGGGTTTTTCCTGGGGTGACATTCCGTTCATTAAAACTAGCGATCGCTTTCAAGCGACGTTGCCTGGATTTTACATTTTACATTGATTTTTTGACAAGGAAATATAGAAAATACGTAGGCGACACCTTATGGGTATCAGAAATTAGAACTATTTGTCGCTCCAAAACAACCAAATTTGATGAACGGAATGTGTATATCGACAATATCGATTCAAGACTTACTCGCTAGTGTGAACAGAATTTCTCCGACGCCAGCTTCCCAGTGTCGCCCAGGGTGATCCTGGCAAGACTGCTGGGTCTTAAATTTGTCCAGCCGCTTCCCTGGCTAAAGAATCGGCAATGCGATTACCTGTCGTGCCCTTTAACCCACCTCAGGATAATATTTTTATCTGCTGAGGCGTTAGCTTAATCTTGGTAACACTCTAGTACTAGCCCCGATATAACACGTTGTCTGTTCAAGGCTAATAGGGCTTGTCTACTGTCAGTGCAGATTGTTATGTCTTTGCTTTCCCGAAATTCTTTTTCTGGTTAGTTCTTTTGTGGTAATTGAGATACCAGCCAGTTCTGTTTGAACCACAGTGGTATTTTTTCCCATACCCTACTTAATACTTATGCTTAGTGCTCTGGAGTAAACTCCACATCCTGAGCCTTCTTTCGTGTTAGAGCAATCTGTGCGTATTGCATTGCATTGCATGAAGCAGAATTAAAATATCTTTATGATTTGTACCTAAGTAAAATGACAAATTTCTAATTTTTCGTAAGCTACGTCTTTCCTCACTTTTTTTAAATGTTCTTAAAGATTTTTTTTTTAAATTCTTTCGTTCTGTATGCGTTTTGTATGACGTTTCCATGCCTTCTGTGAGTCTGTATGGGACCAAAAATAAATCTTGTGAAGGTATTTTAAAGACGTCGGTATTTTTAACATGCGGCCTATAAGGGACGTTTTTCAGGCGTATATAGTTGGGCTTTACCACCAAGAACACTAATAATACTCCACATTTCTCTATAATTCATGCCAGCAGTAATTTGAGTTTTGTAAAAGTCATTTTTAGTCTGTTTAAATGGGGAGAGAGGTTTTTTACCAAATGAATTTCTATTTTTTCCAGTTTGCGCATATTTCTCTTTTTGATAACTGTTTCTTTGAACATATCTTTTATTTATCGAAATTATTAAACGTGCTGTAATCCATGGTTTTAACTGTAACTTTAATTACATTCAGCAAAATCAGTATGGGATATTTTAGGGGAATAAGAAATATTTATCCTTCGAGCAGTTTTACTTTTCAGTAAAATATGATCTCTTGTCAATTTAGAGTCTTTGGTGACTCTAGTCCTAGGTATGTACGAGGCTTGTTCAACTGAAACCCATCTTTGGTCAGGTTAGCCTTGGAAACAATTGTAATCATTCAACTGACGTTTTCCAACATCAGTAGTGTATGCAAACGTCACACTGATCTGTTTATTTCGTTTATATTTGACAGCGATTTTAAGTATTGTGACTTTGAAATGGCGTTTGTTGTTAACAATCCGTCCAAATGTGATAATGCTCGGCCTCATGTTGCCAACGTAGTGAAAGAAAATCTGCAACGAAAAAAATGGAGGATATTAGAGCATCCACCCTATAGTCCCGATTCATCGCCTTGCGATTTTCACATCTTTGGGCCACTAAAAAAGGCGTTAAAAGGTAACCGTTTTCAATCGGACGCAGAAGTACAAAACGCTGTGAAAGAATTCTTCCAGCAGCAGCCACAAGAATTCTATAAGCAGGGTATACATCGGTTGGTGAAACAGTGGGATATGTGCCTCAATTGTAGTGGTAGTTATTTGTAACTGTACTTGTCAATAAATTTTTCCTGGACCAAAGATTGGTTTCAATTGAACAAGCTGTGTATATATAATAAAAATCCAATCCAATCCATCATGCAAAAATTTCTGTATGTTCCACATGGCAGAACAGAAAATTCTTCTGGATACATTCACGAAATTATTACCATAAAATATCAATTACCTACATTTATACAGTGTGAGACTCAAGCCGAAAATGAAGTTATTGATAAAATAATTGAAGTTCAAAAATATTCAATTATTTGCATTAATATTGTTCTCAGTTTTTTCAACACGCACCTATCATCTGAATGATTATATTTATTATACAGTGCGTTCATAATGTAATGCATTATTAGCTAAATGAATAATAATATTAGAAATTCCCGAAATAGGTCGATTTTTTATTTTAATTTACTATTTTCTCAAATTATAATCCAATATACTGGATGAGCCACCTTCCTGTGATGAATTTTTGAATTGGAACCCCCATATTCTTTCGTTTTCCAGATTGCCCTTTGCTGATCTGATTTCAAAAATGTGTACAATTGCAAAAATTTCAAGCTACTTACAAAAATAAATAAAGAATAAATGTAATAAACACATTAAATGAAACTACTTATTGTTATACAACTGCTCTAATTAACAATTGAAAACACCTTGCATTATCTTTAACATTGTATCTTACAGCTGTTATCAGTGATCCAAGCCCATGAACTATAAAATATTTGTATTCTTTGAAAGTATTTTTCACCAATTTTTTAATTTGGCGTTAAAAACATTGTAGTACAATTCTGTATTGTTAAGGCTTTATAGAAGGTATAGTTCTTTTCACATGAAACACGGATTTACCGTGCAGAGCCGCACATTTTGAACACCTGCAAATAATACATTGCAATAAAATCAAGTATTTATAATAAGAATGACCCAAAAGTTTTCAGTTTTCAGATAATAATTTATTATTCGCCAAAAAAGTATATACGACCCTGTCACGGCTAATACTTTTATGGCTTTTTGTCATTATTCCATCCCAGGTCAGGTCAGTTTCTTAGATCGTAAAAAGAACTATACTATACATTTATATACGTTCCATTAAAAAAAATGGTGATGACTTCATAACACGAAGGTGGTTTACCCTGTGTATTAGATTATAATTTGAAAAAATAGTAAATTAGAATCAAAAATTGACCTGTCTCAAGAATATTCTATTCTATTCTAATACGCAGATGGAAATTAAAATTTATAGTTGGGTATTTTGTCTACTATTGATTTCCCAATTTCCAATTATTAAGTAAATATTTAATACGCGATTTTAATACCTGAAATAAAATAGTTTTCCGAACATTTTCAGTTGATTGCCTATAATCCAAAAAATTCCACTTGCATGGTGTTTTAATAAAATATCAATAGTATATTGTATACCTAGGCGGTGAAGTAGCATTTTACAGGCCGAAAAAAGATATGGCCACTTCTTGAGGCCTGGAAAAGCACTTTACTGCCATGGTTTACACATCATTTTTCATCCCACACAATAATAATTGATTGAATTTGCAGACATTGACAACTACTAACAATTTATTTTTATACTGACGTTTAGTGGTGTTTATTTTAAGCGATTCGTTTATGTTTCTTCTGAATAATGTGTGATTGAAATCACTTGATATCAATCAAATTAACCATTTTGATTCAATCTGTCAATTGGGGCACCAGCTAGCGTGGAAACGTATAATTCATTTTCTCGGCTTGCCGGGAAAAAGGTACTTTTCTCACCTCTTTAAAGCTGGTAAAATTGAACTTTCACATAGTATAGGATAAAAAATGATTGTTTCATTCACACCTTTATTCCAGACCGACCCGTCCGTACTCAAGCCCGTGATTATCAACAGTTGCCTCCTGGAAGCTAGATCTTTGTTCTTATTTGCATTCGGGTGGTGATCTGGACGAAAATTTAAAACATGAATAGTTCATAAATGTTAGTTTTTTCATATTGTTGATTGTCCATATTTAAATGTATACAAAAACCATTTAATTTTAATTGTGTGTAATTACCGTCTGAAGATTTAATTTATGGTCTCGAAGATCTTTGTTATAGTACATATTGAATTTAGTTCAGTTACAAAATGCTGACATACATTACCGATACAAAAAATTGTGGAAATACACTTACGTGATCCAATGTACAGGGTGTTACTACTTCACATAAAATTAACGAGCACAATATCATAAAGTAAAAATTATTATATTGATGTAGATTGTAGATTATAACAGCCAAATACAAAACTAATAAATGCAACTCATTATGATATTTGGAAATTCATCCTTACAGCAAAATTGCAATATAAATAAATCATAGTTGAGCTGGTTCTAAATCAATTACAACACTTGTCTTGTACAATAATAGAACTCATCATTGTAGTGGTGAAATAATAATGCAGAAAGTAATTTAGAGATTATTATACGCTTAAGTGGGCAGGGTAGCAAGACAAACTCTTGCTGATTTGTCCATGCTGGACCCCAAAGAATTTACATAAATAAAAGGTGCCAATGGAACGTTCCATCGAGTGTTTATTGAAGAGCTAAAACCTTTTGAAGTTTGATGACAAAGCTACTCCCGATAATATGAGGAAATCAGTTTGACTGATAACTGGGATCCTATAAAAAAAAGTCCAGTTTAGAAGCGTATGGCATTAAAGAGTAAAAAGAGTTTTTGGACGAAGAGGGAGATTTTGTTGAAGAGGAAGAGAATTTTAAAATTTCATCAGAAAACTATGTAACTCATGTCAAAATTGTTGTATCTGTTTGCTACAAACTTTTGTAGAGGTACAACTGACTAACTGGGTCTTACAGTAGCCTGGGCCTTGCTTACAAGTTCTTGTTAACATTGTGGCCTGTGAGAGAAGTTTTTTCAATTTTAAAGTATATCAAAAGTAGATTAATAAGTAACATAGGAGAGTTTGAACTAGATTTATGTATGCTGACAAGCTCAGGAAAAGAAGCTCTTATGAAGTTAGATGTTAATTCTATTATTGACAAAGTAGCAGATAAATCGAAGTGAATACAATCACTTCTCAAGTAGGTACTAGTTTTAATAAGAAAGAAATATCTTAAGGCTAGCTTATGTATTAAGCTACAAAGGAACCTCAACTTTTGATTTGAAAGAAAGATTTGCAGCATTAGTTATTTGTTGTGTCACTTTTTTGAAATAAATGACAGAAACTTCTCGACCCTTTAATTTTTATTTATTCTCTAGATACTTCTTAAAGTAAAAAATTTTCAAAAGTGGATTTTTTTCCAATTACTGGTTTATTAATTTAACCTTAAATACTGTTCATAACCACTAATTTGCTCCACATTTTCTGGGGCCTGAACCTCGTTTTTCTGCTCCAGGCCCCCCGGCAGGCCATGCGTGGGCCGGTCTGTTAGATAAGCTCCCAGGCCAATTTTTCTTCCCAGTCAGAACCTGGTTGAAACGTCCATTCACATACTTTCTGATTGCATGGCAATACAAAATCCTAGGACTTAGCTCGGGAACCAAGTAGAAGAAAGGGGGTACCTACACTAGATATTTTAGGTCTCAGTGAATGTCACCACAATATACCTTTGGGTTTGTAACTAGAAGAAGTCGAAGCTGCGCCATCATCAGTGTAAGATAGTCCGTCGATAAACTGTAGTTACAAGCCTGGAATGGTGCTGCTGAGTTCTATAATTTTACATTATGAATTAAACTTGAAAATATATCTCAATATCTTATGGTAGGTACCATACTGAACATAATTCTTGATTAAATGAGCCTATTTTTTTCAGATCACCTTAATAATAATGGTTTTTCTTTCTCGATGTCATTGATGAATATGAAAAGCGTGAAATATCTGTCAAAAACATAATAATCTGCACTGACAGCCGACAAGCTTTATTAGCACTGAACAGAAAACGTGTTGAATCAGGGCTAGTATCAAAGTGACATGGAGATGTAGCTAATGCATCAGTAGATATAGTTGAAATAATACCCTTCTTGGTGTGCGTCATCGATTGTTAATCTCCTTCTATCACATTACGTAGGAAGAAATGGAAAAAAAGGCAGGTCTGTGATTAATCCTAATAAAAATATCACAATAATGAACCGTTTGAATGTTTTACAAACGTTAACCATAATCTTTGACTCACAAAAATTTGATTGGTTAATGTTTAGATTACGCGCCAGCGCAACCTATCAATCGCGAGGTTAAAATACTATAAAGGCGTAACTTTCATAGCGGCAATGTATCTTACGTCTTTTTCTACTGTCACACTGACAGTTCTTGTCAGGTGTGTACTTTGTTGCTTACGGTCAATTATTATTTATTCGAAGTGAATATTAATTTTATTGTTATATTGTTTTATTTATCTAAATAATACAAAAATATGCCAAGATACACGAAAAAACATCAGTATTCTGAAAGTTCTCAAGTATTTTCAGTTAGAAAAAGAAGCTGGTAATTATTAATTTCATAGCCTTCTCGGCTTTGGCTTAATACGATCCTGATGATTTTATTTATCAAATTTAAGGTTAGCTATGTGTCAAAATAGCAAATAAAATAAACGACATGCCGAAAACCCGGATATTCGTCACAATCGATGACGCACACCAAGAAGGGTATTATTTCAACCATAAAAATATTGTCTTGAGGTAAGTTAAAGGGCACTACATAAGTAAGGGTAACCCCATTCCCGATTCTTTAGCAGCTGGACTTTTAGCACCCAGAGAAATTTACTGCCACAGGACTTCGACAATTGCGGAGCTAGCCAAACGTTACACCCATACTCAATCAAGGGATGAATTAAAAGGATGCAGTTTTTCCAGGATCATCCTGGGCGACCCTGGAAAGCTGGAGTTGTAGAAATAATGGACGATGACCAAGAAAAACCTATGTTCAACAAAAGAATTTCTGACTGGCCACTGTCAACTAAGGAAACACCTCCATGCAATGGGGCTAGTTGAATTGAATTTGAATTGATGCAGAATGTGTGAACAGGCAGAAGAAAATGTCAGTCATGTCCTATGTTCGGAGTTATCGTCAATGAGAGAATGTGTGTTCGGAGAGGCCTGCACCTGCCGATATAAAAGAGATGACTCCTAGTGACCTGTCCAGCTTCCTAAGAAGGAAGCATCCTCTTTGTCCACAGTATAAGTGGTGCCTAATATTTTCAGAGAATATACTCAAACATATGTACATTCCAAGAATGCAAATGCAAAAAATTGATTCTTTGAAAATTCTAACTGCGTATAACCCCTTTGGCCTGCTCAGTTTTTCTTTGATTTTGTTTCTAAAGTTATTAAAATTTTCAATGTGTTTTTAATTGAAAAAATTAATTACATAGTGGAATGATCTACACAAAATGACGTCTGAAATTGTATAAAAGTACTTTCATCGAATATAGAGTTAATAAATCAAAACAATCAAATTAATTTTTACTGCACAAATAAAATAGTTACATTGTAGATTAAACAGTGAACAATAACCTGATTCACGAAATCGTCAAATATTTAAATCTTCTTTTATTTAAGAGGTGCGCTAGAAGGTCAGCTGCAGCATTAAAAACATGTTCAACATATGTAATAACAATAACGTAAATCACCCAGTGCCGTGGGATACATTCTGTGACGACATACGCAAAGTTTTGCATGAACACTTGAAAGTATTCATTTTCTAGAATCTATACATAGGCGCAACTAGGGGGGCTGATGGCTAAGTCCCTCTAAAAAGCCACAAAGTCCTCCACCGGCCAACCCCCAAAAGTACCTAAATGAAAAATTAAAAATACCTGATGCTAAAGTTTAAAAAATTACAATTAATAAAGGCAAACCAAAATACAACAAAAATTCAAAACGTTCATCGGTCGAAATAATCATATTTAAATCTGGCTCGTTAAAAACTTATTTAAGATCCACTAAATGGACCAAAGTCGATTTACAGACTTGGCTGTATTATTTATTGAAAGAGATTACGACATCGATTTGGATAAGGTGGTGGATGTTTTTGACAAAGAAGAACGCAAAGTGAATTTAAATTAGGTTAGTTATATAATTTTTTATTTTAATGTTTACCTTCGTATTATAGCTTTATTTTTTAATAAAATATTTTTAGTATAAGTATCAATATAATTTTCATTAATCGTTTACCTAGAACAAAATAGTGATTTTATAAAATTGAAAATTGTCCTAAATGGAAAAAATACATGCTAGTATGGGCATAGTATTTACTAGAAATTAATGATAAATTTTGACAAGTTGGGCCTGGCCCAGAATTTCTTTTTTTGCAGGTCGAGCAGCCGCTGAGCACCGAAAGCCGAAGAAAAGTGCATCAAAAGTTCAAAATTAAAGATGCACCGAAAACAGCCCCGACCAAAATAAGAACCTACGAAGGTACAAAGTGACAATTCAAGCTAGGAGGAGCACCGACGAACAAAATGCATCGAAAGTTCAAAATTAAGGATGCACCGAAAACAGCCCCGACCGAAATAAGAACCTACGGAGGAACAAAGTGACAATCCAAGCTAGGAGGAGCACCGACGGGTTCTAGTTAAAAGTCAAATTTATGAGGTACCTGAATCAGAGCCTAACTTTTTTCAAAATGTTAAGCAAATTTAACACACTATTTTTGCACATTAAGATTAATTTTCAGAGTAATTCCATTAACTTCGTCTCAAATTAGCTCTTGTAGATTATTTTATCTTTATGAACCTTTGATTTTAAATAGCCCCATGTAAAAAAAATTTGGAGATGTAAAATCATGTTTTGGGGTGCCATCGCCACATACCACTCAACCTCCCAGGAAAACACTGGTTTAAAAAATTGCGATCATGACGTGCATAATGTTGAATGCAGCTAAAGATGTCATAGTAAAATATTCAGTGCACCGTTTCATTCTTTCAAAACAATCACCAACATTTATTTTTAGATACGGATCTGTGTGTACCTACATTATGACACGATTTTTTAAAGTGCTTTTGATGAATTATTATTGAGCCATATGTATAACATAGTATATTACGATAACTAAAAACAGATGCTTAAATACAAATAATGAAATTAAAGAATGTAAGAGAGAACTAGATGTTTTATATATAATTAAAAATAGAGATAATAGGTATAATGAAACATACAAACTTAAGAAAAAAGAGTACAATAAGCTACTTCAAGACAATAAAAAACATGATTACTCAGAAAGACTTAAGAATTCCGACAATAAATCTAAAAGTGCGTGGGCAATAGTAAAAGAAATTAGAGGAACTAAAACAAACAAAAAGGAAATAAACATAGAAGGAGATGCTGTCAAAAAATCAAACGAATTTAACACTTTTTTTGCAAACGCAGCGTTAGAGTTATTGTCAAAATTAGAAAATAGACCTTACACATCAAATATACCATATTCTAAAAAAACAATTCAACACACAATATTAAACAAAAAAGAACTACTAAAATACGTAAGGGAACTGAAAAATAAACAAAGTGCAGGACATGATGAAGTATCAATGAGTCTCATTAAATATATTGTAGATGAGATATCCACTCCACTAGTTTACATTATTAATAATTCAATTAATTCTGGTATTTTCCCTGATGACCTTAAAATTGCACTGGTAGTTCCAGTTTACAAAAAAGGTGATGAGTCACAAATCGAGAACTACAGACCAATAAGCATGTTGTCATCTTTTTCCAAAATATTTGAAAAGATCATTGTTTCGCGCATCTTGGAGTTTATGTATTCGACTAATCAATTGAATAATATTCAACATGGATATCTTAAACATAAATCAACATTAACAGCTGTTTTCCAATTTACAAATGAAATATTATTAACATTGGAAGAAGGACACATTCCTTTGGGTTTGTTCCTAGACTTATCAAAAGCATATGATTCAATAAACTATGATATACTGTTAAGTAAGTTGGATTGTTATGGAATTAGAGGATCAATATTAAAGTGGATACAATCTTACCTATCAAATAGGCAACAAAAAATTAAACTCAAATTCCATAATAATGAAGTGACTTCTGACAGTATTGAGATAGGTCTAGGAATACCTCAAGGGAGTGTGTTGGGACCAATATTGTTCATACTATATGTTAATAATATAACAGAAATTGTTGAGAATCCATGTTGGTGTTCAATAACAACATTTGCGGATGATACAAATATATTGGTGAAAGGTGATAACTTTGCTGATTTACAGCACAGGTCGAACAAAGTATTTAATAGTAGTATCGATTGGTTCACAAAGAATAAATTAATTATCAATAAAGATAAAACTAACTTGGTAATATTTAAAACTAATAGGTCTAAATTAGACATACCAAATGTATATACAATTTATGACACACATATCAGACCACAAGAAAATGTTAAATTTCTAGGAATGATGTTGGATAGTACCCTGTCATGGTCGCAACACATTGATTATGTTCGTCAAAAGGTATCTAGGTCAACTTACACTTTAATTGTACTGAAAAAATATTTGGAATTTTCGACTTTAAAAATGGTCTACCATGCTGTCATTGAAAGTCATGTTAGATATGGTATTATATTATTTGGAAGCTGCACTGATGTCGGTAAACTATTTATTTGTCAAAAAAGAGCTTTGAGAATAATATTGGGAATGAAAGTGAGAGATTCTTGTAGGAATAAATTTAAACAGAACAAATTATTGACGACTACAGCAATCTTCATACAAGAATCAGTGTTATTTTTCTTCAAAAATCGTTCACTTTTTGAGAAAGATAAACCTCAAAGTAATTACACAACCAGATCAATAAATTATGTGTATCCATCCCACAGACTTTCAATGACAGAACATGGGGCATACTATACATGTATCCGTATTTATAATAGTCTTCCTTCATCTTTAAAACATATCGACAATATTATACAATTAAAAAAGAAGTTATTTGAATTTCTAGTTGAGTTAGAACCTTATACCTTAAGCGAATTCTTTAATTAAATTACAATATTGTATCTTGTTGTTACTATTGACCCTATTTCGTTTTATGTTATTTGTAACATACTTCTGAAATAAAGTTTTGTTTGTTGTTGTTGTTGTTATCTATTGAATATGTATTGTCTAGTAAACAGGAGATCGCGAATTCGAATCTCACTGCGACCTTATGGTTTTTTTTTGTCATAATAATTATAGATAATGCTACGGATCATTTCGTGCCCGAGCCAGTTATTTATTTTTGTTGTTAATTTTTATTGTGTTGATATGTTGATTTAAATATTGTGATAAATCGGTATGTTGAATAATTTTTCTCAATAATTATAGAGGCTAGGTAGCTATTGTCTTTCAGATCATTCTTAATAATTTATTGAAATATCTACCAAGAGCGGCTATATTACACCTGCGACTATCTGTAATGAAATATTAATAAGAAGCATGAGACGTGCCAACGTTGTAAAGTGAGAAAACTAACGTATAACACGTAAGCAAATGACGTAGATGTGATTTACTTTTTATGATTTGAATATGTGTGGAATAAAAATAAGTTTACAAATGAATTCACTCATTCATTAATTAAAATCAATCTTACAGTCGCCACATAATGAAGCAAAACTGACAAAAATTAAGATATTTTTATTATTCCTATTAAAACGAATAACGATAGTTGAAATGTTCCAAGAAAGTCGTATTTTCAATCCCCGGGTACTTATGAAGTCTGTTGACGATACATTGAATGAAATTTACAGAAAACATTCAAACAAATTTTATTCTACAGTATAATGTTCTAAAAGCTAAATACGCTTGAACCAACATTCCTTAAAAGTTGACTTAGAAGCGTAACTTTCACTTAGTTTTATCCTACAAAGGAAATTTGCAGCCTCTCAAACTCAATGATTTGAGGTTTTCTGGTCTCCATATTGACTGTATCTTTATATGGTCTATAAATGTATATGTTACGGTGAATGTACACTCTTTGGAAATGTACACTTTTCCGTAAAATGTGTTCATTTCCCAAAAAGTTAGGTATATGTGAACTGAATATATTGTATGTACATTTCCCGAGAAATGTGTACTCTTGCCTTCACGTTTTGGTAAATGTATACTCTTACCTTCATGTTTTGAGAAAAGTTGGAATACAAATAAATTAAAAATGTTGTTGCAGCAAATAATATTTATAGTAAATATATTTCTTTCTCTTATTGTTTCTTAAGTTTGATTTCGAACAAGAAATGTTGATTGCACTGCTTTAGTGATGAATGCATTGTAATGCACACTAGGATATTCAAGAAGGGAAAGGGAATATAATCATTGGATTAGCCGTTCTCCTTCTTGAATCACTTTATATGCGTGTTACAAAGTATTGGATATTTTTCAAAAATGGAAAGGATGAATGCATTCAATACTTTGTAATATCTAGTAAATCAAGAAGGGGAAGAATAATTCCAATGATTATATTCTCTTCCCCTTCTAGAATAACTTGATGCTCATTACAAAGTAATGGATATCCCGAGGGGAAGGGTGAATCCAATGATTATATTCCCTTCATCTTCTTGAATATATTGATGTTCATTACAAAGTATTGGATATCTTTTAAGGGGAAGGGAGAATGTAATGGTTATATTTCCTTCCCTTTTTTCTAACATTTACCAAAACGACATGGTCATTGTGAATCCAATGTACATTTCTCTTCTTTGAAATTGTAAATGTTAGTTGAATGCACATTACCCAAACGAGGAGGCAAATATGCACATTTACCGGAAAATGTGTACATTTGCCGCAACATATACACTTTAAGGCACTTTAACGAAAAAATTCTGCCTGATGGGCTGTATCTGTCACTAAATGGTTTGCCTTTCTGGGTGTCTTGTAGTTTGCATTGAAAATTCTATTTTAAAAAATACAAAATGTCTCTATTTATTTTGGAATCTGTGTGTTTGGTTATAAAACACCTTCACAGTATAACTGAGAAAGCAATTCATAGTTAGGTAGTCTTCAAGGAGAAAATATTTTGATATTTATTTAACAGCTCTGATCTCCTCTTTTTAAAACTTTTTAATTTGTTATTTAACGTCAGTAAAAATAGACGGCTTTTTTGGTCAACCTCGCAGTAAGTTTCCGATTCAATTTCAAACAGATTCAGGTGAAGCTTCAGGCATCATCTAAAAAAAGCGTTTTTGACCGATATCTCAGGAACTTTTCACTTCAGGGCAAAAGCCATTGTAAACATTATTGTAGAGAATAAAGTTTTGCACCTTTTGTTACCCTAAACTTTTCTGGTAAAACTTACCTTTTACGATTTAGAGCTCATTTGATTAACTGATAACTCTTAAAATATTAGATTAATCAATAAAACGCATCTACCAGCTTTTAAAGCTCAATTTATTTTTTAATTTCCATACTTTTTGAGATATAGGACGTTCAATGTTGGACTACCAGGCCCATCCAAGTACTAACCTTCGATGCCAAAAAATTATTCAAGCGTCATAGATAATTGGAGCAATAAATAAAGTATCAAAATATGAGTTTTTGATAAAAATCCTAGTAAAAAACGGACTGTCCCATCTAGTAAGAGACACTACGTATTATGAACCTGATATATTTTTGACTCGCAAATGTTGCTCACCAAGATATTTTTATAAAAATTGGAAACGAAAACAAAGTCATTATTTTAATTTTTTTTAATAACACGAAAGCTCTTAATAAGTAACCGTAATGGTGTCAGAAAAAGAATTGTGGATAATAATAGTATTGTTACGAACTCACTAATTCCGAAGCCGGTCCTGTCGCAAACGAAGAATGCGATTTTCTAGGAAGATTCTTTCGCAGGTAATATCCAGACTGTTCTGGAAATGTACCAGGCCATACAATGGTTTATCGCGAAGGTTCTAGAGATTCAAAAAGGAGTATATATAGCGGGTTTTCGAGTGAATCGGGGAGTTGTTCAATATACAGTGAATCGGTAAACAGTTTCAGTATACAGTGAGTGAACAGAAGTGAATATAAATAGTGTTGAATATAAATTAGGACAATTATAATATCGAGTGTAGATAAATTAATAGACATTAAGTAGTGTGTATATAAATTAAGATTATAGTGTGTAAGTGTTTCTTTAATAAATCGATAGTAATTAGCCATAGTGAGTGTATAATTTTATCCCACGGTAAAAACTGTTTAAATAAATAAGAAAAACATTACATTGGTGTCAGGTGTGGGGTAATATAAATAAATAATTACTTAAAAATGGCTAAGAGACTATGTGACCTGAAAGTGACGGAACTAAAAGCAGAATTAGAAAATCGCGAGTTGGAAACGTCCGGTAAGAAGAGTGAATTAGTTGAAAGACTGAAAATAGCACTGGAAAGTGAAGACTTGGATCCAGAAACATTCTTATTCAATGACGAGTCCTCCACCATAATCTCGTCAATATCTGCTATGAAGGACGATATTTCTGCTATGAAGGACGATATTTCTGCTAATATGGACGAGAAGATTTCTACCATGAAGAACGACATTTCTGCTAACATTACCTCCATGGACGAGAAGATTTCTACCATGAAGAATGAGATTTCTACAATAAAGGACGATATTTCTGCCAATATTTTGTCAATGAAAAATGACATTGCCGCTGAAGTCGAAAATAAAATTTCGTCCCTAAAATCAGATATGGAGAATAAAATGACAACAATGGACGAGAAAATCCAGGAGTTAGAGAGAAAAATGGCAAATACAAGAACACAAGACATGCCAGTAGAAGAAAAGAAGATCGAGGAAATAAAACCATGCAAGCCAGAAGTACTCCCCAAGATAGAAGATATTGGCAGTTTTGCTCGAGTCAAGGCCCCTACGTTCGACGGAAAGATGTCATGGACCAACTATCTTAAACAATTTGAAGCAGCCGCTAGAGCGAATAATTGGTCCGACAGGGAGAAGGCAGTGAACTTGACCATCGCACTTCGGGGAGATGCCTTAGATGTGCTTCAGACGATACCTCTTGAAGAAACGGATGACTTCGAGCAGCTGAAGAAGAGGTTGGACATGCGATATGGTCACGAACATCTAGAACACTTGTACCAATCTCAGAAGAAGAATCGAAGGCAGAGACGTGATGAAACCCTTCAAGAGTATGAAGTGGATATTGCCCGACTAGTCCGATTTGCTTATCCATCAGCACCAGAAAACATGATGGAATGTCTAGGCATCCAAGCCTTTATTGATGGCTTACGTGACCCTGATATGCAGAGGACGCTTCGTTTAGCCCATCCCAAAACATTGGTCGATGCATTGACTGCTGCCCTTGAATATGAAGCAGCCACGAAGGCGTCAGGTTATAACAAAGTTAGGACCGTTCAAGAAGAGGGTGACGAAGATAAATTTGACCAGTTAGTCAACTTGATAAAAAGCATGGTAGAACGAAAGCCGAGGAAGATTAGATGCTGGAATTGTGGCGAGCTAGGGCATGTACGCAGCTCGTGCAAGCGCCCTAGGACTCCAGCAAACCAAGAACTCCTACGAGCTGGTGTGAGTCGCCGAAAAGCCGACTCCCTGTCTAGACGACCATGCCAATCAGACTATTCCCACTGCAACAAGGTGGAATCTGAGGAAGTTGTAGTTTCAAAAACTACAGTAAGCACTGAAGAATGGTCACCCACCAGGATTAGAGAAGATCAAGATAATGATCCACTCCTAGAGATGATCCGGCAATGGAAGCAAGAAAATCGGCGACCTACCTGGCAAGAAGTGTCAAGATTTTCACCAACACTGAAGGCATATTGGGCTCAGTGGGACTCCCTTGTCCTGGAAGAAGGCATGTTGAAACGAGTCCTTGAAAACGATGATGGTTCCGAAAATAGACGACAAATAGTTATCCCGAGATCGAGAGTAGCTGAGGTACTAAGGAAGTTACACGACAGTCCATCAGGAGGTCATCTGGGAGTGAAGAAAACCCTTCAGCGAGTCCGTGAAAGGTTTGATTGGATGAACAGCTCCGACGATGTGAAGGACTGGTGTAAGAAGTGTACGAATTGTGCTACGAGTAATGGACCACATCGCAAGAGAAAGGCTCCCACGAAACAGTACAATGTTGGAAGCCCATTCGAAAGGATTGCATTAGATATCGCAGGACCATTTCCGACGACAGAAAATGGTGGTAAATACATTCTGGTTGTGATGGATTATTTTACCAAATGGGTAGAAGTTTACGCGATTCCGAACCAAGAGGCCACAACGGTCGCGGATGTATTGGTAAAAGAATTCATTAGCCGATATGGAGTGCCCTTGGAAGTTCACAGCGATCAGGGAAGGAATTTCCAAAGCCATATGTATTCCAGGAAATTTGTGAGAAGCTGGGAATGAAGAAGACCAGGACAACGGCGTTGCATCCACAGTCAGACGGAATGGTCGAAAGGATGAACAGGACCATAGGAAAATACCTGTCCAAAGTAGTTTCCAGCCACCAAAAAGATTGGGACCAGTACCTTTCCCTATTTGCATTGGCGTATCGATCTGCCATCAATGAGTCCACAGGTGAAACACCTGAGAAAATCCTATTTGGACGCGAAATGAGACTTCCTTGTGACCTGGAATTTGGTTGTCGTCCTGGAGAAGATCTAGCGGGAGAAGACTACGTGATCGAGTTGAGAAAAAGGATGGACGATGTACACGAATTGGTTCGAACAAATCTCCAAGTTGCCAGCGACAGAATGAAAAAACGGTACGACACGCAGGCTACAGAAGGCAGTTTCAAAGAAGGGGACAAAGTATGGTTACACAACCCAACGAGGAGAAAAGGCTTTTCTCCAAAACTACAAAAATCTTGGGAGGGTCCATACTTAATCAAGAAGAAGATCAACGACGTCATTTATCGCATAAGTAAGATCCCCAATGGAAAACCGAAAGTAGTCCACCAAAATCGACTAGCGCCATTCGAAGGAGATCATGACAAAGAAGAAGGAGTGAACCATATCCGGGAAGATCCTGACCCTGCCTTCGAAGAATTTATGGGCGTATATGGAGGTACCGGTAAAGCGAGATTTGGAGTTACTACAGAGCAACGACAAGATTTGTTCACGCTACCGGAAGACTATTCACTGGCACACAACATCCCAGCCAATACCAAAAATGCACGAGGTTTAGCATTCGTCTTTCGGAAGAAGTTTGGACAATCAGAAAAACTTTCAGAACAGATTCCAATCCCTGGCAAGACACTGAAACTCAAACACAACTCACGACACATCTTCTATCTCGTAACAAAGGACGAATTTGAGGATCGATCCACCTACCGGAATGTGTGGGAAGCTCTACGAAGTCTTTGAGACCACGTGACCACGTGCTGGAATCCAACGTGAAGAAACTAGCGATGCCTAAGATAGAGAGCAACCACTTGGATTGGCGAGTCATTAGGAATATGGTGGAAGTGATCTTCGAAGATACCGATGTCCACATTTTAATCTGCAGCTATTCCCCACGTAATCAGTATCCGATGAAGACAGTACCCTGTTATTTCCATACGACCGGAAAGTGTAGGAATGGATCCAGTTGCCGATTTAAACATCCAGTCCCGGCTACACAGGAGTTCCAGGAGGAACTTACTTTTAAGGAGGGGGCAATGTTACGAACTCACTAATTCCGAAGCCGGTCCTGTCGCAAACGAAGAATGCGATTTTCTAGAAAGATTCTTTCGCAGGTAATATCCAGACTGTTCTGGAAATGTACCAGGCCATACAATGGTTTATCGCGAAGGTTCTAGAGATTCGGAAAGGAGTATATATAGCGGGTTTTCGAGTGAATCGGGGAGTTGTTCAGTATACAGTGAATCGGTAAACAGTTTCAGTATACAGTGAGTGAACAGAAGTGAATATAAATAGTGTTGAATATAAATTAGGACAATTATAATACCGAGTGTAGATAAATTAATAGACATTAAGTAGTGTGTATATAAATTAAGATTATTATAGTGTGTAAGTGTTTCTTTAATAAATCGATAGTAATTAGCCATAGTGAGTGTATAATTTTATCCCACGGTAAAAACTGTTTAAATAAATAAGAAAAACATTACAGTATATTATGCAACGATCATATATTAATAACCATTGCATGAGAGTTGCATACACTATTTTTTCTACGAAGAAATTTGATTTGAAAAAAATATATATAAAAAATGTACTAGCCGGGACTCGAACCCGGAATGTACAGATCGAAAAAAACCTTATGCAGTGCCTTTACCCACTGCGCCACAGGACCACGAATGAAATGATAGCATAAAGCGTATAGGTATGTTACTGTTATACAATATATTGTAATATTATTGTAAACAAAAATAATAAGTTTAAATATGTATTTGCTTGGTCATTAAGCATTTTCGATCTGGTGCTTGACATTTATTTTAAAAACTAACGCAAAAGATTTAAACTGTTATAAAACACTGTCCAACTGTCAAACATTCTACAGAAAATATTGGGTCTGCCTACTTGGGTATTTGAAAATCTAGATTTCCATTGGTCAATTTTTCAGTTTTATAATGAAAACCAGTGTTATAATGAGTATCATTATGAAACTGAAAATTGGCATTTAATTAACAACTTAAAGTATAGGAGTAGAAAATAATACAAATATAACGTATTTTTCAGCGAAGTGGTTGGATAATTAGGAGTAGAGAAAATTCGGAAAAACTGGAAAATTCTTTCAAAATTTCAATCTTCAGCGTTTTTCAAGTTATAGCGCAGAAACTTCGTAGAAATTAAATCTTATGCATTTTCTGTGGTCGAAGAGCAGATACCATGGACTTAGGTAATTGCAATTTTTTAATGCAATATCTTGCAGTAAATCTGTATGCGTTATAGATAGTCCGACTTTTAAATTGAAAACGGTTTTGAAAAACATACGTTTATCTTCGAGTTTTGATAAAATGATGCAGTACAGGTAAAAAACGTTTGGGAATACGGCTGCAAATAACCTAGCTTTGCCACGCGGCATTTGCACTATTTGCATTTGATTATTCGATTTACTCAATCTTTTGCAATGCATTGCAGTGCACTATCACGACCTTGTTTCATGTTTAATTTTTTAAATGTCAAAATTTGTAGGTGATCTGTGACACAACCCAACTTTTTTGGCCTTTCAATGACTTTTTTGAGTAATCCGTACTCCCTCCTCCAAATAAAAAAAATATGAACTTCTCAAGCATGGAGACCATGATTGTTAAAAGATTATTTATAAATAGAGGAGAATAATATGCTTCCTGTTGCTTTTGCTTTATTACAAAACAAAACTCGGTCAACCTATAAGAGGCTCTTTTCTATTATAAAAAACAAGACTAACTGTAATCCAATGTAGTTTACTACAGATTTTGAAACCTCTGTTATCCTGATTCTGGCAATACAGAGTATAGGCACGTTCTTTCATTCACCGGTAGATCCACCAATCGACCAACTGCGTTTTATATTCATTGGTGGATTGTATAGATTGAAGAAATGACGCGTTCATTTATTATGTTGCATCAACCAAAACTGCACCACTCCACCGTTGTTCACAAAATGACAGCTTAACCACAAAAAACTAATGATTTTTTGAAGCGGTCAAAGAAATAGACGAATTAATAGAAATAAATTTAAAATGTGGTAACAAGGTATTGACGGCACTATTAACAGCGTCAGAAATTGAAAAAATTTCAAGTGGAACTATCAGATGAACTGCTACTCCGAGATCTAGAGGCTAAAATAACTACAACACTTTTCAAAGTATCTTCATTCATTTCGTAAATTTTTGCTAATAACAACAATCAATTTAGAAGATTGTCCATGGATTGTCAGTGGTCAGATAATTTAAACAACAACAACTGCGTTTTTTTATGAGCCACTGATGACTCTAACATGTCGTTGCTGCGGAGACTGACGTCATTCAACCAATGGTGAATAAATGATGTAAAAAAAACGTGCCTTATATTTCCAGTCACAAAAATCAACTTATGTCATTTTCATTACACCCAGTGTCTGTCGAGTGAAGTGCAAGAGTTCGGCCTTAATCAAATCTAACCAAACCTAACCTTATCTAACCCAACCAAACCTGACATGTAATGATAATAACATTTCTTGGATTAGTGGATTATTCAGAGATGTGGCAACACTGTAAATATAATAATATTTGGAATTTTATGATTTTGTGCTTTTTAACACTAATTAACATTTAACACAATTACTGCAAGGCAGTAAATTCGTGTTTCCAATAACTTTCGAATACACTTAACCCGCTAAATGTTATCACCGTATGCATGAAAGTGCGCATGTTTGTTTGTCAAAATAACATTATAAGCGGAATCCAAAAAATAGCTTGTGATATCTTACTAATAATTTTTTCTCTTATTTTTTGGAATCAAACCACAATAATGTTTTTTTTTTATTTCGACGTTTCGGTAGCGTTCCTTTAGTTCTAGGAAAAAAGGAGATCGAAGAAATAAGAGAAGAGTAGTTCTGAAACTATTTATTCGAATAAAACATCTGAATACGAAAATGTTTCCCCATGCCATTCAAGAATTAACGATTGACGTTCGTATGCGAATCTTTCGTATCTGACATCACATCTGACATCCGTATAAGTTCAAGAATTGAGTCCCAAGGACGTGTAGTGAGAACGCAACTGAATAATTTAAAATAATTTCGACTATCCAAAGGTGAATCGAGAGAAATTTAAAAAAAGGCTAGTTGTTGCATTTAAGTCTAACGTTGCCAGTTGCGATCAAGTTTAAATCTAATCTCACATTTTAGCATCATTTATCTGCAGAGCACTTTGTGCAAAATATCCCATATTCTGTAACTTTGTACATTGAAGTTTTTCATTAAGTTGACGGGAAATTGATCATTTCACTCACCCTTTCGTATGTTAAAAAATAACCAATATTGTTAGACCGGGAGATAGTGACACAAAATATTGGGTCATTTGTACCAGTATGGCGGTTCTTCGCAGGGGTCTTATTACGCAATGACAAAAAGAAAAATGTTCCACAAAAATTCTAATATTTTACGATGGTCCAAAAAAAAGAAGAGATGGTAGTGTCCTGCCATACTTCTCCGGTGTGACTTACTGCCCGCCATACCGACGCGAATGCGTTAATTGAAAAAAAAATTCAACCAATTGTAACAGGCTAATTTTTGCACAGTTAATCATCGTCGTGCAGCCATTTACGAAAATCACCATGCCATACTTTTCGGACGGTTTCAATTGGCCGCCATACCGCCGAAAATCAGCAAATTTTTTTCTGCCAAACGATTTGTACCAAATGCAATACATTTGGATTTTTGGAAAGTATTTGATAAAATGTGACCATACCATACTTCTAGTAGGGGGAAAAAGTGCTGCCATACTTGAAAAACTCATTTATTCGACAAGTTTCAAAAATACGACTGTACAATACTTGAAATATAATGTTTTACAGCATGGGATCTTTATATTCTGTTTGCTTGGATACAATTCTACCTACAAAAAATTATCCCGGATTGTATCCATGGGGTGGACGACTGTGAGACTTGAGCCAAGATGTAAAGAAAAACAACAAAAATTGACGATTTGTACCAGTATGTCATTTGGATTTTTCGAAATTATAAGATGCAATGTGACCATGCATTATTATATTTGCCATACCTTTAATAGAGGGAAAAATGGGCGATATACTTGAAAAACTTAAGTGGTAGCCGCTCAATATTATACAACTAACATAATAATAATAATTGTTTTATTGACCAAGATAAACAAAAAATAATAATCTGAATATTACAATAAGTATAGTAAAATTTTGGTCAAAAGGACTACTGATCAGTAAAACTGTTCTTCCTCAGAAGCCTTTACAAAAAAAGGAAGATACCTACTATCTAAATAGACAATACACTCTAAGTCCTACGTTATAAGGCTACAAGAGTATGGTTTTAGGGTAGATTTGTACATTGGTCATTAAAAATAAGTTTGGTTACTCTTTTTTTGAATAGTGAGATAGACAATGGGCTCGTTTACTAAAATTATTAAATCATTTTTAACTGTCGTAAAGCAAAGTACTAAGGATAAAAATATGATTCTGAAAATTTCATGTCAATATAATATGTCGTTCTCCTAATACAACCAATTAAACAAGCATAGCGAAGCGGGGCGAAGACTATGACTGTGACGTCACCGCATATAAAAGTTAAAGTGCACAAACATTACGCTTCTGACTGTAACGTACCTCGCGTAGAATTTATTTATTTTGAATAACTTACAAAATTTTGTGTGAATAAAATAAAATGTGTGGACCTAATTTCAAAAAAGCAGACACATTCAATCTTTCAGAAGTGGACTTGCTAATGATTATGGAGTTTTTAATTAAAAACACAAGTTTATTAAATTATAATTGTATACTATATGACACATCGTTTTTGGCTGTTTTTCGACCAGAATGATTGAAAATGTCAATATTTTCATAAATACATGCTCTCTCAAATGATATACAGGGTGATTCCAGAAGTTTTATTTTGTTCCTGGTCTGGTGGACAAAGTTACGGAGATAACGCTATAGGTTACTCAGTAAAAAATTGCAATATTTTCAACTGCAGACTGCCCAATTAAAGGAGCTTCTCCAAATGCTATTTATTTTATGATGAATGTGTAGTGGAAATTAAATCACCAATGCTGAAAAAAACAAGAAAAACTTATTATGATGAAGCAGGTAATATTAGTTACAAATGTTTACATCAGATTCAAATGCACATGCACCTCACTGGTAAAAAAAAGCGATATTTGTTAGAGCTGATCCGGACTTTGGATCAAATCAAATAATTTCTTTTGAAACATATAATATACGCCAGTTTTATTGATGATCTACTGAAAAAGATTACCTGTTTTTTGGAAAAAAGCAGTATTTAATAAAATTTAATTTGTGAAGAACTGACACATCATTTTATTAAATAATTTTGAACATTGATAACACCACAAGCTATAAGAACAATATTATCTACGTATTTAACAAAAATTAGATTAATACAAGCGTGTGGTTTTCAATATCCCTCTTAATATGGATTCACAACGTATTTTATAAGGCAATTTATAACGATTCTGCTTGAAGAAAAATGAAATCCTAAAAATACACAAACAAAGTATGTTGACTTATCAGTGAATGCTTTGAGTCTTTTTATGCTTTTCTGCCATTGCTTCCGTTTTTTTTTCATCCTCTCTGGAGAGATTTCATATGCGATGACGTCACACACGAAATTCGGAGAGGAGCGCTGTTTGATGTTTATAATTTTTTTAGGCGACTTAGGAGTCTCGCTGACGTCTAATTTTTTGCACAGAGCCTTAAAATGGTATGCTCTTTCTAATGGTAAAATAAAAAAATTATGTAAATGAGTCCATTCTTTTAATTCGTCCGGTAGAAGGTTATAATGTTTCGAGATCTGATAAGTGAAAGAATTTTCAAATTGAGTTGTTCGATGTTTAGGAATATTAATTGAATGTTTCCGACGATTGTTCACATTGTGAACATCTGTCCGAAAAGAGTTTTGTTGTAGAGATATGGAGGGCTCTGTGCTGCTATAACTTTATGAAATAGGCATAGTGCATGAACCTTTCTGCGATTCTTCATATTCAGCCAGTTTGCCATTTTCATGGTGTGTGATATTTTACCAAATTTTCAAATTACATAGGTGAGTCTTAGACAAGAGTTTTACAGTTTTTGTAATCTTCTCTGTTCGACACTATTAAGGCTGGGACCATAGACATAGTCACAATAATTCGCAGTGACAGAACTAATGTATCACACAGTTCTTTCCTCAGATGACTATTTAAGACCTGTCTATTTAAAAATAGTAATTTGAGATTGGCATATGACTTTTGAAGGATATGAGATATATGGTGATCGAATTTAAGTTTGTCATCTAAATAAAGCCCCAAGTTTTTTGCGTAAGTTGTAGCCGTTATTACGCTATTGTTGATATTGATATTACAATTATCATTAAAATCTACTGCAGACCTCCTTCCAAAATGCAGAACCACTGATTTCGACGGATTTATCATGAGATCGTGTTTTGAAGAAAGCTCCACCACCGCGTTAATATCCTCATTAGGTAATATTTTTTTCTGATTCTGTAATTCTGGTTATAAGACAAGATTGCCACCACCCACGTCTTTGGAATTTTGTAATTATATTTGTTAAACCTCAAATTAACAGGAAAAATTGGTGCCATACAGGTACAAATCGTTCAAATTACGGAAAAAATCTTACAATTAAAAAAATATTGTACACAATCGCCACCTCCCACAGGTATGGCATTATCAGAATTCTGTTTATGATCATACAGGAACTGTTGAAAAAAAATGCAATACATTTGGATTTTTGGAAAGTATTTGATAAAATGTGACCATACCATACTTCTTGTTAGGGGGAAAAAGTGCTGCCATACTTGAAAAACTCATTTATTCAACACGTTTCAAAAATACGACTGTACAATACGTGAAATAATTTCTTGCAGCCTGGGATCATTATATTCTGTTTGCTTGGATATAATTCTAACTACAAAAAACTATCCCGGATTGTGACCATGGGGCGGACGACTGTGAGACTTGAGCCAAGATGAAAAAAAAAACAAAAAAAATTGACGATTTGTACCAGTATGGCATTTGGATTTTTGGAAATTATAGGATGCAATGTGACCATGCATTATTATATTTGCCATACTTTTAATAGAGGGAAAAAGGGGCAACATACTTGAAAAACTTAAGTGGTAGCGACTAGCCGTTCAATATTATACAATTAACATCTGGTTATAAGACAGCACTGCTGCTACCCACGTCTTCGAAATTTTGTAATTATATTTGTTTAACCTCAAATTAACAGGAAAAATTGTTGCCATACTGGTACAAATCGTTCAAATTACGAAAAAAATCTTACTTTAAAAAAAATATTGTACACATTCGCCTCCTCCCACAGGTATGGCATTATCAGACTTCTATTTATGATCATACAGGAACTGTTGAAAAAAAATTTTAGGGTGGTACAAATCGTTTGGCAAAGAAAAAATTTGCTGATCTTCGGCGGTATGGCGGCCATTTGGAACCGTCCAGAAAGTATGGCATGGTGATTTTCGTAAATGACTACACGACGATGATTAACTGTGCTATGAACATCATTTTTCTTTTTGTCATTGCGTAATAAGACTCCTGCGAAAAACCGTCATATTGGTACAAATGACCCAATATTTTGTGTCACTATCTCCCGGTCTATGGATGGCTAAATTTCATGCGCCGATGAAAGTCTTTTAGACGAATTTCTATAACGCTTTAGGCAGGAAGCTACAGAATGTTGTATGTTTATTTTAATTTTGATGAACTACAATTAAAGATCTATTGACCTCCTTAGAGAGTTGTTGTGACTTCGATTTCAGCCCGGAAATAAATAACTTTTATTTTTCGATCCTGTAGTATTTATTGTTCTAAATTTAAAATGTTTAATTGAACAATAAAATTCAATTAAATCATCCATTAAGTGTACTATTGAAAGTAACATTTATAGTTTTTTTTATCTCAATGAAGTCGACATAAATAACGTGTGACAAACAAGCACGATAAAATTACTGTAAATCATATCATATCTATCATATTATTTTCTCTTAACTTTCCTTAACGGTTAAAACTGATCTTAGACGAAGCTAAGTAAATTGACTGCCGCGACTAGCATTTCATTGAAATTCAATGAAACTGTTTTTCCCGATTGCTTAAACAGTGCGTTTAAAAAAATCAATTCAAAATGAAATTACTATTGTCAACACCTAGAATCATTTTTGTGTGTTAAATGTTCATTTTTAATTAAGCGCTAATAAAATAAGAAAACTAATGAAAAAAAACATAAAAATAAATTATGATTAACTTTTATTGCCAGTAATTTTTATCATTAAATATAGTATATTATTAAACGAGCAATTTATGATAGCCATAAT